>JAUELF010265360.1:0-20305 GCA_031471495.1 Clinocardium nuttallii | reverse complement strand
CGCCAATTATCAATTCTCCCAACCTCGTCAGATAAAGTTGATATCTTACGTCAGGGACATAATATTCTCTATATATCAGGAGAACTGGTAACGTATCCAGGAAACGTCGTGATACAACTGAAATAACGTTGAAATGATGTAAAACAACCAACAGTGGTCTGACAGCGTGGCGGACAAACGGTGAATATGTCAGGAAATGACAGCGTGTCAGACAGTTGCATGTGTTAGTAAGTTACAACTTAGACGACAGTCGACTATGTAAATAAGTGACAGTTTGTAGAACAGGCGAATATGTTATGAAAGCATGGCGGAAAGACGAAAATATTAGTAATGCAACATCATTGCGTTCAGAGGTTAGTGTCAGTATGTGACAGCATTGCGGACAGATAAATATGTTTGTAAATGACAGCGTGAGTGACAGACAACGAATATGTCAGTAAGTGGCAGCTTGGAGTACAGACAAATATGTCAGTAAGTGAAAGCTTAGCTTAGAGGACAGACGAAGAATATGTCAGTTAGTACCAGCTTGGTGGACATACACATTAGGTGGCCATACACATACGGGTATATCAGTAATTGACAGCTTGGATTACACTTTAATTAATCTTCATTACAATGTTAAGATTACACTTCAATAATAAAATGGCAAGATTACGCTTCAGAAATAAAATCTCAAGATAACACTTCAATAATTAAATGTTAAGATTACTCTTCAATACAATGCTAAGATTACACTTCAGTAACAAACTTTTAAGATTACACTTCAATAACAAACTTTTAAGATTATACCTTAATAATAAAATCAATATTTCACTTCTATAACAAACTTCTAAACTTACGCTTCAATAATAAAATGATAAGATTACACTTCAATAAAATGTCAAGATGTATAGATTACACTTCAATAATAAAATGTCAAGATTACGCTTCAATAATAAAATGTTAAGATTACACTTCAATAATAAAATGTTAAGATTACACTTCAATAATAAAATGATATAGATTACACTTCGATAATAATATGATATAGATTACACTTCAATAATAAAATGTTATAGATTACACTTCATTAATAAAATGATATACATTACACTTCAATAATAAAGTGATATAGATTACACTTCAATAATAAAATGATATAGATTACACTTCAATAATAAAATGTTAAGATTACACTTCAATAATAAAATGTCAAGATTACACTTAAATAATAAAATGTTAAGATTACACTTCAATAATAAAATGATATAGATTACACTTCAATAATAAAATGATATAGATTACACTTCAATAATAAAATGTTAAGATTACACTTCATTAATAAAATGTTAAGATTACACTTCAATAATAAAATGTTAAGATTACACTTCAATAATAAAATGATATACATTACACTTCAATAAAATGTTAAGATTACACTTCAACAATAAAATATCAAAATAACGCTTCAATAATAAAATAATAAGATTGCACTTCAATTATAAAATGTTAAGATTACACTACAATAATAAAATATCAATATAACGCTTCAATAATAAAATAATAAGATTGCACTTCAATTATAAAATGTTAAGATTAAACTTCAATAAAAAGTTTAGATTACACTTCATTAAAATGTTAAGATTACACCTAAATAAAATGTAAATAGTACACTTCAATAAAATGTTTAAGATTACCCTTTGATAACATGTAAAGATTACGCTTCAATTAAAAATGCCTGTCTATATATATTCCTAGATGTTCTCGTTGGCGTCTGTTGTAGATGTTTTGCATGTAGGCAAGGGTTTCAATGTCCCAGCTGAATTATTTATGTTCTGCATCATTTTTCATTGAGTCCAGATTAGTATAAACATTCTCCGATTGTACATACTAAATGCTTCGGCAGATTGTCGTGCTTCCCCTAATTAAGACATCATCATTTAGAAAATGGAAGTCAATACGCCAAGTAACAGAATGTTCTACGTATTTAGGATCATTGTTGTCGTTGTAATGTGCATGGCCTTCGAGATGAATGGTAAGCTGTTAACTGTGATTTTGTAATCGTTTTCTTGACTCTTTAAGTTAAGGCCTTGACATTGTCAAAATTGCTATAATACAGCTTGTGAACACAATATAGCCTATCCGATCTTCACCAAACTTAGATGGTAGATTAATATTGATGAAAGCTTGATTGCTTTAAAAAAACAGCCAGATCCATGCCAGTAGAGCATAGACTCTCATGGGCCTCTTGTTTATAAAGTATTTTGAAATAAAATATGTCATTTTGTCTTAAGGGCACTTAATTGTGCTTTCATATCAAATTCCTTTTCCAAAAACACTAAACTAGGAACTATAACATGTATTCGAAAAGAAAACACGCCAAAACAATTCCTTACAAATTGGAGGCCTATCTTGTCTTAAGTCATTTAGTATCAAACGAGTAAACGGGGTTTATTATGGATAGATTTATAGGCAAACAATGACATGATTCAATCTTTTGAAGAAAGTCATGTTCATGGATTGTTTAATGATAATTGATTTTGAAAAGGCGTTCGATTTGTTGTCTTTTAATTTATCGAAAATATTTTGGTGAAATGTTTAATAAATGGATTAGATAATTTTTTATATAATACTGAAATTAATTAACGTTTTAGAAATGATAAATCATTTTACGAAAATGTCCGGTTTAAAAGTTAATGTCGATAAAAACTTAAGTTATATGGATCGGATCACTTAAATACAGTACACGTTCGATCAAAACTAAATGGAAATTATCCTGGGTAGAAACTCAGTTTCAACTACTTGGAATCTGTTTTCATGTTAATCTTAAAACAACTGTACGACTTAAATTTTGAACCAAAGTTAATAAGTTCAAATAATAGTATTTTTATTGGAAAAGAAGAAATTTAACTTCCATTAGGAAAATAACAGTCGTAAAATCGCTACAAATACCATTACTTTCACACTTGTTTTTAAGTTAACCATCGCCTTCAAACGAATTTATAAAACAATTAAATGAAATGTTGATAGATTTTGTATGGGTTAAAAAGCAAAAATAAAAAACACTGTTTTTATTAAAAAGCTATATTGAAGGAGGCAACTTTACAAGTTTAACATTTATGGAAAATAGTATTGGTAAAAACATATAATTTGTGTTTTTCTATGGACTTAGAAATACAGTTAACGTTTTCATTACAAGACAAAACAGGTAATTCACTTTCTGGATATCACAGTTATTTAAATTTAATTTTAACTAAAAGAGATAATAATAAATATGTTTATAATACATTGATAAATAATCAAGAAGTACCTACCAGTCAGGATAATTGGACTTCTTTGTATTCAAATTCCAACATTAATTGGAAAATAACATATCATGGTTATATTTTTAGATGTACCAAAACACTTATATTCAATGGTTTCAAACAAGATAGTTCATAGAATAATTGAGATCGGGTTCTACCTTATACCTAATACATAGGCGGATTTGGTCTACCTTATACCTAATAAATATGCGGATTGTGAATGCTGTGATGAGACTGTGCCTATGCACGTTCATGGTACGGTGATACAATCTGATCCTAAATACCCCACTCACCAGGCTCAGTTGAAAATTGTATAATTTTCTGTTAACAAGCGTACCTGATTAACGTGGCATTGTCGAAGGGAACTGTACAGTCTTCTCTCTACAAACCTGATGGAGTGCCTTATCAGCCATCCCTCGCTGTTGATGGTAATACATATCAGAGACCCTACACACAGTGTTCACACACTGGACTTGATTACCAACCTTACTGGGAGGTGGATTTGGGTACCTCGTATGTTATCGCCTTCATCAAGGTGTACAATAGACAGGGCAGGTGTTGCGGTAAGTTTGTTTTGTCTTTAGAAAGAACACTCTTAGTCGATTTAATATTCATTCGTGAAAGAATAAATGCGGGACATATCTGTCTCTGTGAATTGATCATAGTTACATCATAAATGGTTATGTAATAACAACTATGGCTGTATCCGTGTCCTGGTGACTGAAGAATTAATTGATTTTGTGATTCAAAATGAGTTATTTTTTGTACCAGGACATTGAGCAAAGAGTGTGATATAATAACAACCTTTTTTGACAATAATAATCAAAATAGAAAATCGACGTTTCTTTTATATGCCGTCTCCCTTTTTCTCTCCCCTTATCTTACTTTAATTAATTTGTAGTGTAAACGTACATTCGCTATAAAGGGGTAACCACTGTACTTTGCTGAATTAACTATTATTGGATGGCGTCTCGTATGTCGTTTCTACAGGACCCACCCTGCCTTCCACTATGTGCGACACACTTGGACTGTTGACACTTGAATATAAACATGCATATGCACAATAGCTAAATAAATGTGTGCATATGCACAATAGCTAAATAAATGTGTGCATATTCATTTTCATATATCTGTTGCCACAATCAATTAATTATCAAAGTACCCATAATCTTTATCACCATTTGCCCTTTTATTTATTTCTTTTTTGTTTACATATATTTATTCTTTGAAAATTATTTATTCTGTTGTACATATTTTACATTATGTTATTTCTGTCAAAGAGGAAATAAAGAATATATATTAAAAGGGTATATCAAATGCAACCTGCTCCGATGGGCAATGTTTATAGAACATAATAATCAATGTTTATAGAAGGATTTCCGCATCTCTATTACTAAATGTTGAACATAACTGTCAGTTAAACATGAACAGTCTCTACATTGATCGCAAACAGGTTAATCTGTACGATCGCAAAATGTTAAACTAATCATATAAACATATACAAACTTCTACATTGATCGCAAACTGTTAACTTAGTCAGATAAATATGTATAGTATCTACATTAAAATCGCAAAAAGGTTGAACTAGTCAGTTAAATATGTATAACCTCTACGTTGATCGCAAAATGTTAAACTTGTCAGTTAAACATGTGAAACCTCTACACTGATCGCAATAAGGTTAAATAAATCAGATAAACCTATACGACCTCTATATTAATCGTAAAAAGGTTAAATTAGTCAGATAAATCTGTACAGCCTCTATATTGATCGCAAAAAGGTTCAATGAGTTAGATAACCTATACGACATCTTAATTAATTGTAAACAAATTAAATTAGTCAGATACTTCTATACGACATCTTCAGTAATCGTAAAAAGGTTAAATTAGTCAGTTAAACCTATAGAACCTCTACATTGATCGTAAACTGTTAAATTAGTCGGTTAAACCTATACAACCTCTACATTAAACGTAAAAGGTTAGATTAGTCAGATAAACCTGTCAAACATCTACATAAATCGTAAAAGGTTAAATTAGTAAAATAAACCCATACATTCTGTACATTGATCGCAAAAGGTTAAATTAGTCATATAAATCTGTAAAAACCTCAACATTGATAGCAAAATTATAAATTAGTCGGTGAAACCTGTACAACCTCTACATTAATCGCAAACTGTTAAATTAGTAAGATAAACCTCTAAAACCTCTACATTAATTGCAAAAGTTTAAATTTGTCAGATAAACCTGTACATTCTGTACATTGGTCGCAAAAGGTTAAACTAGTCAGATAAACCTGTACAACATATACATTAATTGCAAAAGTTTAAATTAGTCAGATAAACCTGTACAACCTTTACATTAATCGCAAAAGGTTAAATAAGTCATATAAACCTGTAAAACCTCGACATTGATCGCAAAGTGTTAAATTAGTCAGATAAATATTTACATCATCTACATTAATCGCAACAATTTAAATTAGTCAGATAAATCCTTTAAAACCTCGACATTAATCGAAAAGGGTTAAATTAGTAAGATACACCTGTTAAACCTCTACATTAATCGCAAAGTGTTAAATTAGTCACATCGACATGTGCAACCTCTTAATCGATCGGAAACTGTTAACCTGTGAAACTATTTTTAAATACATTTAACTGCCCTTGAAGGTTCAAGTACCGGCTATACAACATTACAACAACTGTTTCGGTGGCGGATAAGTGATACCGGTAGACCTAGGAAACGCTGTGGTGTAACTGATTTTATATTGAAAATAAGATAAATCATCATACAAACAGAAAGTATAATACCACATTGATGAATCGGCTATTAATTCACTTTTAAAAAAACCTTGATGTTGTTTAATAATTTGTTGGCGGCGATGGTGTTTTTTTGACGTGAATAATTAAACAGTACTATCGGTTGTGTTATCGCTACACCGGTTAATTAGTCGTAATGAGATCATTTCAACCCTGGACGCCAAAGAGGGGAACCATTACTTCCATGTGTAGACTGAGCAGGCATCGACGGATGCTTATATATAATAAATTGCTTATCAAGAATTGTTTTCAAAAGTCGTTTGCTGCAACGTTTGTCTGCTGACGGGAAGCGATTGTACGTGGGAAAAGATTAACACAAACTATTTCAATACACTTATCATTTAACATTGAAGTGAATTCTGACCGTATATCAAATAATTCATACATTCAAATATTTGTCCAAAATTATCAAATTACTAAACGGCAGTTGTGTGTACTTAACATCATTCATTATACAATTTTAAACTCAAGTATAACATTAATTCAAATAACTTATTATATAGTAATATATCTAAACAAGTACGCTGTTTACACGTTGAATAGTATAACTTCACATAAACACTATATAAGTTGCTTTGTCAACGAAATATCATTTTGTCTTTACTATTAATTCAACGAAAAGGTCAGTCCACTAATTGACCATAATTCGCTTAAGTATATATTTAATCGCTACTACTATCTGAGGAGGTATAATATTCCTATCTAATTAATTTTGCTTAATTAGTCATATAACACTAGTGTCTGGAATGTAAGCATGTCAGGGTGTGGCCTCAGATGAATATCTAAATATTGTTTTTGAGATTTTCAGGGAGCTATCTAACACCCGCTCATAACCTTTCGGGGGTCTCTCAACAATCACGCGTCGATACGAGCGAATACATGGCTTCTCCGTTTTTCGGGTTAGACAAACATGTATATTACGGAGGCATACGTAATATCCGTTCGTAATGATTCGTAAGCATTCTGTAATCATTAATCCTTTTCCACAACAGACGACTTTTGAAAACATGCTGGCAAAAAGGAGAAATTACTCGAAACAAGAAATGTCTCCATTTGCCAACATGTTATCAACTTTTTTCAGTTATTGTATATTCATTTACAAGAACTTTCCGGGTGTCTGCCAACATGCTTTCAAAGTTATCTGCTGCATGTTTGCTGTATTTTAAAAAAAGGTTAATTTAACATGCACGCTTTATTATGAGCGAGTGTATTTCGTAATATTTATTTCCGGTTAATAGCAGACACATTTTATATAGGAAATCGTAATATCCGTTCGTAAACATTCTGTAATCATTAAACATGCACGCATTATTACGATCGAGTATATACAAACATGGTATCATGTGGATTTCCGAAAAGATTTTCGGTTAAGACATATTTTATAGAGGCATTCGGAAATCATTAAACATGTATGCATTATTACGAGCGAGTATATCCAAACATGGCATCATACGTGGATTTCCAAATATTGATTTGTAGAGTTTATATAGGCATTCGTTTTGTTTGTATGGTATTTTACGACGTATTGAACTATATTTGCCAATCGTTCGTAAACATTCTGTAGTAGTTAAACATGCACGCATTATTACGAGGGAGTATATCCAAACATGGTTTTATTTTAGATTTCCGAATATTGAATTTCGGTAAGACAGATTTTATAGAGTCATTCGTAATAACCGTTCGTAACCATTATGTAGTCATTAAACATGCATGCACTTTTACGATCGAGTATATCCAAACATTGCTTCATGTGGATGTCCGAATATTGATTTTTAGACAGAGTTTATAGAGGCATTCGTTTTGTTTGTATGGTATTGTATGCCGTATTCAACATGTTGTTTTTGGCTTTGTACGTCGTCCGTAAACATTTTGCACAAACTTCGAACTCTTTCTAAACCGCGCGGCCAATTTTGATAAAAGATTACAGGGATGTGTTTTAATAATTAAATTCGATGTGGAACTCTAGTTTCAATGGCATCGGAAAGCAACGAATTTAAAAAGTATTCTTGTCCGATAGTACTGGTCCGATTTTAGCGCACATGGGCTCATTTTCCTTATGATGTGTATAGTTGTGTTATAACGTATTATCCTCCATCGTAGTCAACTGATCATGGCCATTCAAAAGTCATCAAAAATGCGCACGATATAAATAGTGAGTAAATCCAAGCGTGGCATCATATGAATCTCTAAATACCTAGATTGTTTATTAAACATTTTTACGAAGGCAACATTAATCACCAATCATAATCATTTGGCAGACACGAAACATACACGCGATCTATCGAACGAGTAAATAAAAGCGTGGCATCGTTTATGGTTCTCTCCGAATAACTGCATTCAACTGCTCTGAAGTATTCGATCGTCACTAAAAATGCAACGTAATTGATATGCAGCGAGCTGTACCAAGTCCAACGCTATTACGAGCAAGTATTACTTACTGAGATATGTATCAAGTTCCACATCTGCTGAGCTTACGAGCAATATATATATATTAAACAAAAGAAGACACACAACAACCTTTCCCTCGACGTAATACATAAACTATATAGCTTAAATAGTTCAATAGTGTTGACATATCATGTCAGTGCGATATACACATCAGGTTATCATTAAACATATTGACCTGTCCAACCGTCCCGTTCTAGCGCATACAATACAGTTTTATGTGATGCACGTGTTAGGTATACATGTGGCCGAGGGTATCTTTAAAATGTGTGCAAGAAACACTGAAGAAAGTCATCATAGAACACCCCTATAGTTTTTATGTAAGTGACATAACCACGCCAATGCCACGCTTAAACCAAAGACAACGTGATTAAGCAGTGACGATTCTGCTACATTGCATTGCACCTTGGGGTTCATAGGTCAACGATTTCTCGTCTCTATTATTATATCGACGCCTAAGTGCCACTAGAATCACAGACGATTCTGCTACATTGCATTGCACATTGGGGTTCATAGGTCAACGATTTCTCGTCTCTATTATTATATCGACGCCTATGTGCCACTAGAATCACAAAAGAGAGTCCCCGGAGTGGAAATCCTAGGGTGACGTCACATCTTCAATATCGCTCTTACGGAACAGGTTATTGGTACCAGCTGTGACGGCCTCGAAAACGAGAGGGTTACATAACAACAGGATCAGTGTACAAACCGTCAGGAATCGACTCCGCGAGGCAGGTGTGCGCGCCTGACATCCGTACGTGGGTCAACCACTATCCGCACGTAGACGGCAAGCGAGAATGGCATTGTTGAATGCACATCGGCCAAGAGTTTGGACACGGCAATGGTGGAGGCAAGTTACATTCTGGGACGAATTAATGTACCTTTTAAACCGACCAGATAGACGTCAGCGAGTTAACATACGTCCTGCGGAAACGGTTCTCATATGCATGTTTACTGGAGCAAGACCGATTCGTTGAAGGAGAAGTCATGGTATGGGGTCTGGTCTGTGTTTAAGTAAATCGGACGGCAGATCGTTATCCTAACGTCATCCTGATTCCTCATGTCGTCTCGTTTGTTCAACATTACAACGTCATTTTTCAGAAGGACAATGCCCGTTGTCACGTGGAAAGAGTAAACATTGAATAATGTTGATATTCTTCCAAGGTCAGCACTTACCCCGGATTTATCACCAATATGACATCTTATTGATGAACTAGATGGGAAAATAAGGGGACGTAACCCTGCACCAACAACCATCCATGAACTGCGTCTAGCGCTTCACAGATAGTGGGACAATATTCCAATATCAGTCAACAATCTATTCAGTTCTATGACCAGGTGGATGCAAGCAACACTTGATGTACATCCGCTAGTAAATTTTCATTTTGTGTTTTAACGAACCTTTGCATCCCTGGTGCATCAAAATACCAATATGACATACACTATGTTACCTACAAGAATGAACCCATCGATTAGTGTACCAAATGAATTGTCTACATGTAATAATGGTATTTCATATATAGTGAATGTTATATATGCGCACTATACTGATAAGATGTGTCCATATAATTTCAGCTCGTCGGTTGTCTAACGTAGAAGTCAACGTTTCTACTGACCACGTGACTTACGCTCAGTATGGGTATCATCCGGGTTCAATTGGGTCGACGTTTGAGTTTTATCCCGAGCGTCCTGTATTTGTCGGCCGCTGGGTTAAGATATCTTTATTAAAAAGAACAGAGTACCTGGCACTGTGCGAGGTGGAAGTAATGTCTAACATGACATACAGAAGAGGTAAGAGGTATGCCAATTGTTCCGAGAGATCGACTTAACTCAACTGCACAACTGTTTTCAAAATTCTTAACATTAAGTTCCAGTGAACTTGGCAGAAGGGAAGTTATATATGACTCTTAAATCTGCCTTTTACTTTGTCTCGGCTGTTTTTTGTGTTGCCTACTTTTGCATAGTAAAACATATGAATCACTTCTCCGTCGTCTGTCCCATCTGTCAGTCCGCTTTTATTTTATTCGCTGACTTATTTGCAAGCGACACAGGTTCTCATTTGATTCTCTGTTGTATTATAAAGACCTTTTATAATATTCTGTCAACGTGTGTAGATTCTCCCTTGTACGTGTCTTTTTTATATATCTATTTTAGATATTGTGCATGAAATCCGCAACGTCGAAGGTACCGGCACCATTATTGAATCCATCTCCGTTGTAAGCAAATCACAATGCGTGTTTCACTGCTTTCAAATTGAAGCCTGTCACAGCGTCAATGTCAGACAGAATATGACGCCATCCTTTGAGATGGTATGTCAGCTTCTTAACCACGTTTCATACCGCTCGACATCGGACCAACACGTCGCATTTTGGAGTAGGGCGAACGATTTAGTTATTTTTTAATAATCGGTATGTTAAACCGCTTTCAATAGTACTTCAGTTGTATCACAGTGTCTCCTGGACATACACCAGTACTTCCGGTATATCACAGCGTCTCCTGGGCATACACCAGTACTTCCGGTATATCACAGTGTCTCCTGGACATACACCAGTACTTCCGGTATATCACAGCGTCTCCTGGACATACACCAGTACTTCCATGTATATCACAGCGTCTCCTGGACATACATCAGTACTTCCGGTATCATTTGCCCTGAAGAGCATGCATCAGTCGGACAGCTATCCTTGGAACCCTGACTATTCCTACTATTTTTTTAAATAGTTTGTACAAATCTAATGGGGATCGCTAGAGAAAGCCTGTTCAGCTCGTGGATGGTGTCTTTGTTCAAAAAGCGTTTAACCCCCCTAGGCTCGAGCTTCGATTGCTCAGTCGGTAAAGGCAATTAATTTAGTTTTGAAAGAAATGTGAAATGGACACCATGATATAACTGAAAGAAAATTGAAAATTATAATCATTTTTATGGCTAATTATCAGACAATTGCGCTAGCTTGGGTCGTTTAGTGCGGATGCCGTTGTTTCACAGCAGGTGTACCCCTACTGTTGATATACTCTGAAGTCACCAAGCCTCTTAGGAAACTACGGACATTTTCTTTCATTTCTGTGATTTACATAAATCTGTAGACCGTTGAAAAGCACGATCTAAAATTGACTTTATCGTTATATTGTAATTCTTTGAAGACGAAAATACAGGCATATTTAAAGACCATCTATATTGAGTATATTCACTTTGTGACTTAAACATTGTTCGAAACTGTTGCGTTAACATTGACGAATGAAATATTTTGTTTTGACTGTTGATACCTCTTGTCCTTCATATCAACATGTCTCGACCAAAACAAATTGTACCGCTACATATATATATATATATATATATATATTGCTATGTTCTTTTTGTTCGCATGTCATATAGGAGAAAATCCATCCTTGCGCAATACTTCCATGCCCTTTTCCTCACTGGTATTTACACAATGTATAACAACTGATTGTGTAACAATTTTCCTGATTGTGTAATGGGTATAATCAAATCTCAATAAATGTGCAACTTTTATCCTTATTTGATAAAATTATAACACATTGGTGAATATTACTTGCCGTTAATTCAAGATTCAATATTAATGAACGGTATTCAGTAACATAAACTGTGCAAAGTTTCTAGTGCAATACAAAGGTTTAGTGAAAACAACTACGTGCGAGGTCTATGCTTATTCGACATGTTTTAAATACAAGACAAATGTAATGGCATAAGGAATTGCTCCTGAATGTCATTTATCATAAGCAAATCGGGGTAGTACAATTTTTGGGGAACCAGTACAAGGAAAACAAACCGAGGTAAGTGAGTGAGTTCAGGTAAAATATCGGAACGAGGTAGCAACCTGACAAGCTCAAAATGAACACACCGAGGTATAGTCCTTTCTTAAAGATATAAACATATACGAGCATTCTGCGTTACTTTAGAGGTACCACACCGAGGTAATGGAAAAATACATCGGTAGTTTTTGGTATCTCGGTCGGTGGTTGTGTACTTCTATGGCCTACCTCGGTAAGTAGGGTATACCAACGCACACACACACACCAACACATTGTGAATTTTTAGATATATATAAAAAAAAATGATGAATGCATATATATATATACATCTTTAAAATAAATGAAAAACGGAAAAATGAATTATATATATAATGATATTCTGAACTCTCATTTCCTAAATGCACGAAAATGAAAACATTCTTAATCGGTTTTTTTCATATCTCATATACAGCAGTTTGACTAGGAAACCGGAAATATTTATATCTATAACATACTTATGGTACTTGTTTAGTTTGTATTTGCATGATGGACAGTTCTGTCGTTTGCTTGCTAATAAACGTTTGAACGTTTATAATACGAGCCGTCCCGTACGAAAACCAACATTTAGGACTCTGCGTAAAGTATCGACAGTTTCAACTTAAGCATGCCGCGCAGGCTAACTCGGACACACACTTTTTTCACCTCCTGTGGATTTTCTGTTTCAGGATAATTTCTTTTTGCACATATCCCCCTGTGACGTAATGTGTCGGCCCGGATCAGTCACTGCGGGCTGCACAGGAGGATCTGGGTCAATACATTACGCAGATGCCATACGGTTGGTTTTCTCGAGGGACGGCTCATATATTCCTATTTAACTATGTTTCGTTACGAAAGCTTCGTATGTCGCTTTTCTAATAGGTTAGTTTTGTCGTTTTTGATCATCTGTCATTTTCATTCATTTATGCATTTTGTTGTTAGCAACTATCGCTGAAACATTCTATGAGTGCACATACTTAATTCAAAGTTAACTTTGAGTACAATTGCCATCGCAAAGTAAAGACATGAACATGTTTAAAACACAAAAATATCTGTTTCAAGAAAAAAATTGCCGTCTAGTTGATTCGTCCCTTTTCGCATGTCCGTGTCACTTTCATGAATACCGCGGTAAACACGATTTCGGTGGGTCGTTTTTTGGCCTAGCCGACAACATGTTCTTATCACGGATGCGATGTGAACTTTCAGAAAACTTTATTGAAATGAAATGTTCTGCTTCTTACAAACATAACGGATTAACTGAACTGTATTTAATTTATCACTGTCAATGTGAACAACATTTTTTAAATATCATATCAACTGGTTGATTCCATTTTAAACTGGAACGACTCATGCTTAAATATGTAGCACATAAGGTAAAACTTTGAACATCTTGCTAAATGAAGTATTAATTTATGGACATAAAGTAGAAAACATTGTAGCAAAAGAATAAATTCCCTGGTAGTACTTAAAGGGAGGTAATTTGAATTACGCACAATTTAACTAATAGGTGCAGCAAAAAAATCCCATTTGATCTGACACTCCCTTTGTCTAATAAAACACATGTATGACGATTTAAATAAGCAATTTAAAATATTATACATATATGTTACAGAGTTTAATTTAAATACATTTAAATACATGTTCAACAGCTAACCGTTTCCCACATACAATAACCCATTTGGTAGAGGAAGTTCACGTTGTGCCGGGTTAACTAGTCTCAATACAAAATCGCAAATATTGGAAATATACTTATGTATACTCAAACGGAAAATTCTAGTTGTGGTACATACAAGAACAGTTCATACTTAAATTGACTTTATTATGTTTGGTATAGTGAGGCCAAGTTCAGCCTATATCAATAAATGGGTTTTCCTGCGAGATTCACAGTCATTAGCTTTAGTTGAAAACATTAGGAACGTTGATATGAAAACATTGGTTTATAAATGTGTTGGGAACCCACAAATGGTCTAAAAATACCCCTTCAGTCATCTAGTGCCGCCCATTGTCCCTGCAATACGGAAAACGAGCCCCATCTCTAATAGATTCCCGCCACTCGACGTCACCAAAGCAGTCTGTATCTAACTTTCAAACGAAGCAACGTCTCTTAATTGCTTATTAGATTTCCTACATTGGCGTTGTCGGCAATTAGAACCAGGATTACGGAATAACTTGGGAAAACTTGGTAAAGTTGTCAGTTTCGAGCAGTCGGAGTTCGCAACTCGTTATTGGTTTCTTTCAAAAATAATTCCTTCACTTTGTGCATTCACGGATCTTTGAGTCGATCTAGCTGAGAGCAATTCGGAAAAGGACATTGCATATTATTTGGTAAACAAATCTGCAGCCTATTCATTCGTGGCCCACGGAGTCTCGCTTCACATCTTGTCGATCAGAATTCCAAGATTTCTGAAAAGATTTCATGTATCTTCGGTCGTGAAGATTAATATCTGATATTTTGGAAAAGTTAAATCTACTTCTGAGTGATGACATAGCTACATTAAAATTGATTCAATTTCAGCTTAAAATTTGAATCGTATCAATTCGCCATTTAATTTCCCATCCACATCCGGCATTCATGTACAGACAAGGTGCGCAGTCGTCGTTTTCGCGCCAAAGCCGAATCTTGTTTTGAAAACGGCGAGATCTCAGTAAGACAACAACAATTAACAACAACAACTTTCAATAAACATCCGGAATACACTCTTCCGAGAGAAATGAAAAATTAATTTGGCAATTTTCAGTTGTGTTCCGACGTGTAATTGTTTTCAACTAATGGTATTGCTTTATAAAAGACTCTTATTGAAATATGCAATGGCGTTTTGATCCATTTCGGTCATTATAAGAACAATTACGCCGGGTTTTCTTTCTCTCTCTCTCTCTCTGTCCATCTTTGAATATTATTGTTGAACCCATTTAGCATTTATTAGTTGAATAATTCTTTGCCCGGAAGCACATTTGGGATTTATTGCAGACTTGTTGGGTGACTGATGATTTACCGATTGTGTAATAGGTAAATACATTGGTAATTAAATTCACAAGCCCTTTCAACAACATTGTTCATTTTATGGATAAGAGGCGGGAAAAATATTGATTAATTAACCATTAATATCTTAATTCACAGGTCCTTTTCAACAACATTCTTTATACTATTGCTTAGTACAGCTAAATAATTGGTCATATAAGATACAGAATACTCAACACACACCACGACAACACTTGATTCGTTTATAATGTATTCTGACCGACCTTCACATGTACCCACATTGAGAATTAACTTCTGCTCACCGAGAGATTTGGAACAAATTCCATGTGTAGGAAAGAAGATTGTTGCGACAATTCTGGCTGTGAGAGAGTCGGAAGGCAATATATCGCAGGAGATGTTTTCAAATTTGGGAATAAGAAATTTACCTGCAGCTATGGAATACATAGACTTCCAACCGTGGTCATCAGCATCTGGTCAAAGCTCAAGTGCGTCTCGACCAGATATGCAGGATAACAACGGCCTTTCGGGTTATGGATCCCGGGATGATGACCAGTTCTTTGATAGGACGCTCCGGGTAATTTATGGCTATAGTCCACAGGGCTCGTCGTCGCTGTACAGGGACCGGCCGGACAGTGGAGCCAGTTATGACGGGTCAAAGGGACCGACCGGTTTTGACAGTAAATGGGGTCCAGTGGGTGACAGACAGATCCCGGCAGCCATGTCGTTGCTACGATACAATCAACCTACAAATACGACCCATCACCCACCACCTGTGATGCCTCCAATGGTGTTCCAACAGGGACCCTGGCAAGCTCAGCCTTATATGCCACCACCTTACTTGGGAAGAGATTCGCCTTATCAAGATACAAGAGCCCAAATAAAACAAGAACATCAACCAAAGTCCAAACCAAATTGTAATGTTCTAAAGACCATAAACTTTGATAGTAAATCAGATTGGCAAGCTTTTATTACCAATTTTTCATCCTATGCAGACAGGGAAAGCTGGAATTCTCAAACAAGAAGTGATGTTCCTTCTTGGATTTTAGAGTACAACGCAAGTGAATTCTGCTCCCGTTTAGTTGTAAGAGAGCCCCATATTGATTATTTTGCCGTGGTAAATAAACTGGCCAAACGTTTTGATATCAAAGACCTGCCAGAAACCATTCAAATAAATTTCGGTTTTGCATTCCAGTCCGCAAAAGAGACATTAATAGAATGGAGTGACCGTGTGGTGACCATGGTCATTGCGGGCGTTTCCAGATCTAATTGATACCCAGGTGTACAAACAGGCTATTCTTAAATTATGTCAGGGGTGCCTGGATAAAGAAGCGGGTCTATATGCATTGAACCAACGCCCAACCACGGTAGAGGAAGCGGTGGATAAAATCCGCTGGTTTCAACATACTAACCTGGCCATATATGGAAAACAGAGGAGGGATGCCCTATGGTCCGAAACCTGGCAAAGGGGGAGGAGAGTAAAAAGCGTGTCCAGTTTCAGGAGTCTGTTAAACCGACACCAATAGACTCACAAACAAGTGATAGAGCGGACAAATTGGAGAAACCTGTGGTAGAGCGTGTGGTGTCCGTCAAATCTCTATCGGAGACCATACACAGAAGACCACGCTCGCCAGCGAGATCAAAGAATAGACCATTGTGCAAGTGTGGAGAAGAAGGCCATTGGCTACAAGACTGTCCTAAACCTTTAAAGGGGACACAGCCAAACAAGGAAATTAGAGCTTCTGCTATGTCAAATCCCTTATATGAAGATGAAGAGGAAAGATCTGATAATTCTTAGGAGGATTTAAACGAAGATGGGTTGAATCACTAGGCCTACGTTCAACCCCTAATAATAAAGAAGGCCTGGAGATGTCACAATGGAAAGATATTAAAAAATGTTACCATGAAGAGATTGCATGCACAGAGTCATTGCGGACCCCTGAGAAACATAACGAGGAGGTGCACAAACTTCGAACAACTCCTGTAGGTGAAGCAGAGATCCAGGGTTGTCGTATCAACATTAAGTCAGAGCCCAGACCAACACAGTTAAATCATGGTGAAACCATTCATTAAGATGATCCAAGCGAAGTGGCGTCTCCCGACCCAGAAGAGTCCGAACCAGTGGTATTGCAGCTGCGCTCTGGACCGACATATAGGATCCCTGTGAAGATAAATGAAATGGAATTAATGGCAGCTCAAGTGACTATCATTTCGGATACAGTTCTCGAGCAGTTAGAAGAGTAACCCCCCATTATCAAAAAGATTGTTCTTCAAACAGCAGGCAGAAATTGAAGGGTTCTATAGTGGGACCTCTTGACCTTCAGTTAGGTACGAAAAGGTGCAGGGAAAATGTTTATGTGGCACCTATACAAGATGATATGCTACTTGGCTTGGACCTGTTGAAGAAATACTGTGATGAGATTAAGTTGCAGGATGATGTTTTGTGGGTGAATAACCAACCAATTAAAATGGAACTTTCTGTTAGTGAGGGCATATCAGAAGTGGTTGTTGTCCGGAGAACAGCGATACCCCCAAATTATGTGAAGCATATACCGTGTAGGACCAATTCAAAGTTAAATCAGTTTTAATTGAGCCACGGACATATTTGCAAGCTTTAATTCCTCGCACATTGTATTGTAAACATGAGCAGTTGATGTTGTGTGCAGTGAATCTTTCAGCGCGGAGCATAACATTCAAGACGAATCAAAGGATAGGCAAGGCAGAGGTAGCTGTTGTAAAAAGTATTCTGAACGAAGACCACACTGACAATAGTGAATAACCAGAGGAGGAAATAGGTAAAGATCAAATAGGGGATAATTTAACACAACCTGTACCAAGTCATCAGAAAGAAATGCTTCAGAATTCCAATGAACACATAAGCGAGTCCGAAAATCAACAACTAACAGAACTGGTTCTTAAACATGCAGATGTTTTCGCCAAAGATGACTTTGACCTGGGCAACTTCACGGCTGTAGAACATTCTGTGGACACGGGTGATGCCCGCCCAGTCAAACAACGGATGAGACTGACCCCAGTATGTTTTGTGGATGAGGAAAAAGCCAAATTGGATAAAATGATGAAGGCAAAGGGCATTGAACCATCACTCTCGGAGTGGGCCTCTTCCCCAGTCTTAATAAGGAAACGCGAAGGACAAGTACGCTGGTGCGTTGATTACCGAGCTTTGAATGCGGTTACCCTTAAATTTGTGTATCCCCTTCCCTTGTTAGACGAATGTATGGATACTCTGGCCGGAAGCGTATTATTTTCCAAGTTGGACGCCAACTCGGCGTATTAGCAGTTGCAAGTTAACGAGTCGGACAGGAAAAAGACCGCTTTGATCACAAAGTATGGTTTATTCCAGTTTGTCCGTATGGGATTTGGTCTATGCAACGCACCTGCCACCTACAGTCGAATCATGAATTTAAGCCTTAGAGGTTTGAATTGGAACACGGTACTGGCTTTTCTGGATGACATAATGGTGATGGGAAAGAACTTCAAAGACCATTTAACAAACCTTGAGGATGTACTGAAAAGATAACAAGAATATGGGTGGAAGCTTAAACCAAGAAAATGCGGGTTGGAGAAGATGGACTACAACTGGATGAAGAGAACATTAAAACTGTCAAAGAATGGCCACGTCCCAACAATACGAAACATGTAGAACATTTTCTGGGGTTGTTGAACTATCACAGGTCATTTATTAATGACTATGCTCAGATGGCTGTCCCATTGTACAACATTACCGGGAAGAAGCAGTTCATGTGAGGTGATGCTCAGGAAGAAGCTTTCCAGAAGATTAAGATCGCTTTAACGGAAGCCCCAGTTTTAGTATGGCCCAATCATCATGACCACTTTATTTTGGATACTGATGCTTCTGATGTGGCTATAGTTGCCGAGGTGCTTCAAGTTCAGGAAGGTCAGGAAAAGTAATTGCCTTTGCAAGCCTATCATTATCACCATACCAAACCCGTTACTGTACTACACGGAAAGAGTTACTAGCTGTTGTTAGATTTACCAGGCAGTTTCGACATTATTTGCTAGGTCGCCCTTTCACAGTTCGCACTGACCATGGTAGTTTAACCTGGCTACTCAACCTCAAAGAACCGTAGGGTCAGATAGCTCGCTGGCTGATATAACTAAGTCAGTATGACATGCTAGTAAAACATCGAGCTGGGAAAAATCATGTGAATGCCGATTGCATGTCGAGAAGACCTCAATGTCTGATTTTGCCGCAGCAGTGGATGATGTGGTTCCTTTAGCGCAGAATGCCAGACACAAAAGACTGGTCCGCCAGTTGGCCAAGGTCCGTTCCTCCAAAACCGGTATCAGCTGGAATAAGGAACCGCTAAAAGTAAGTAGCCTGGAAATAGAGGCTGGAAAGGAAACGTTGAAAGTTGTCAGCCCAGAGGTAAATGCTGTTCAAAATGGTGAGGTGCAGTTTGCGGTAGATTGGGAGAAAGAACAAAGTACCGACTCTGATCAACACTTTGTCCACAATTATTTATCTGAGGGACAACTACCTAGTGAAGCACAACTTTTCCTCGAAGTCCCAGGTTCGAAATATATGTGGATCAATAGAGATTGATTTGTTTTGGAATCTGGCATATTGCTACGGAAGAAACCAAGAGGGGGTTACCAACGTGTTGTGCATCATTCGTTAAAACAAAGAGTCATGAAAGTTTTCATTACCTACCATCTGCAGGCCACCAAGGAGCAGAGCGGACAAAATTGAAGAACCAATATAGGTTTTGGTGGCGGCAAATGGGAAGTGAAATTAAAGGTTATCTGGCAACATGTGACGTCTGTTATCGAAACAAAAGACCCAATAGACATGCCAAGGTTCCTATGACAAATTAGTATGCTGGTGCGCCAATGGAACGGGTTCATTTAGATTGTTAAGGGCCACTACCGAAAACTCCACAGGGAAATGAACATGTGTTAATGATGGTTGACCAGTTCACTAAATGGGTAGAGTGCAGACCACTTCCGTCACTGCAGAAGTCACAG
>JAUELF010265338.1:0-11123 GCA_031471495.1 Clinocardium nuttallii | reverse complement strand
TAACACACATTTTTTTAACACGACAATTGAACTTAGCATTTCAAATGTTTTTAAATCATAACAACTCTGGCTCTGGCTCTGGCACAGTCGTGCGAACGCCATACAGTACAGGGCACTCCATCATGATTGATGGATGGATGGATCAGAGACATATATTAAATACATATGTCTCTGGCGGATGGAGGGATGGGATGAATTGAGGGATGGGAGGGGTGGAAGGGATGGGAGGGATGGACTGAATATATGGATGTATGGATATAAGCACGGATGGAGTGGATTACGATCAATGGAGTGATGCCGGGATGGATGGTTGAAAAGAAGACATTTTGATTATGGGTTTCCAAATGATTGACTGGATTGGACATGTATTGTTTACTTCTTTTTATCTAAGGTATTTAAATAAATATGGCTGTATGTGATACCTATCTACGTGAAAAAACCAGCGAGACAAACTGATGGTTTAATCAAGAATTGGACTTAAAAATCTTGTTTGTTCATTTGATTTCTCATCTTAACCAATTATAATGAATAATATTCATCTGCTGAGCGAAAATGTGTTTTTTTGTTGCCGTATTTTCATTTCCGTTATCGTAATAATCGGGATTTTTACCAAACCGAATAATATACAACACGTGAAACGAAAAATGGATTTGGATGCAACAGAAATTCGTTTTGCTCAGCAACTAGCTGCAAATGAAAAGAAACAGAGAGACAAATCGTTGAAGAAATTACGAAAATATCTTCAAGTAAAATCGAAAAAGAGTAAGACTCTAAATCAACTTACCATTTCAATATATCAATATAAAAATTGGCTACAAAAGCCAGCATGTCAATTTCACAAGTGAATGTGTTTCTAGAAAATCACCTCATGTGTGTATGAACAAATTTAAATGTCAATCGTTAATTTGATTAAATAACCATATTTGATTGAAATGTTTGTAAGAATCAATATTTAAATACCACTGAAACAAAAACATTTCCACATGTGTTTCTGGGAAGTATAGTAATATTCGGATGGTCAAAAGTTCGGATAATTCAAATAATATAGCTGTTCGCTTGCTTATTCATTAAATTCAACCCGAAAAACTTAACCCATTCCCATTTACAACAAATTGCGACTTTGAAAACACTAAGGTATAGTCATGAAAAACCTTGTGGCAAAACGAAAAACTGCTTGTTATGAATGTGAGCAATTTCTTCTTTTGCCACAATGTTTTAAAATGTCTGTAGATGTGTCAAATTGCATCTACAAGTGGGAAACAGTTACATTTATTGTCTCCATATTTGGACATTAATAACATTGTAGGATGCTAAGTCAAAATATAAATTGCACTCCCCAAACTTGTACAGTCAAGTAACCCTTAGCCACAAGTTAGCAGATCATAACCAACAGCGGATAACTTAAATGTTCACGCGCTAATTAATTCATTAGACAAAATTGTTGTGTATAAATTGGCAGCCAAGCACTTTACAGTTTAATATAAATACACAATAAAAATATTGCTTGTCAGACTTAAAATTCATCTGTATTAAACGCCTGATGCAAGTGTTCATTTGACCCAGTTATTTCTACCTTGTTTTAAAAAGAACATGTGTTTTGTGCTGGAACAGCTAGCGATCTTTTTTATATATATTGTCTCTTTTGACATTTTCTGAATGACAAATACATACAATAATAGAATAGCTAGGGAAGTTTCCATTAGTGGATCGCCATTTTGTTTCCATGACTTTGAGTCTTGAGGGATTTTCTCAAAATCGTGTTTGTACAATTAAGCCTTTCCAGAAGATGCTAATGATTAAATCAGTTATCTATCAATACAAATCTGCTGTTAGATAAAATATAGCTTGTACAATAATTGCAGAAGTTTTGACAGCTAAAATGTTGCTTAAGATGACCCCTTCGATATGAAAACGTCATGTGATCCTCTATTGCTACAATTGATTCGGTAATGCATCAATAACTTGAATAGGTAAACGATGGTTTGTACAGCTGTTTCTGCACTAAAACTGAAAAAGTTTCTATAAATTTAAAGGAAAATGATTTTACTTGTGGACTAAAAACAAACAAAATCAGAAACATTGACTGTTTTTTTAACGCACTACATTGTTTCGTTACTGATCCGTTAAGGGTAACTTGACTGTACAGAAACCTGGTCTTATATCTTAACAACTGAATTAGTGGTGTTATGCTGGTATACTGATATATTGCAATATGTTGCTGAACTGTTGTATTCTACCGCGCAATGAAATCATTATTCTGGTATTTGGTGATATTTCCCCCCAAGTTAAAAAAAAATAGAAAAAGAGAAAAATTCATGGGTTGCGCAATGGAAACAAATTGCGGCAGATTATTTGTGTATCTGTATCACGTGGGAGCCTGTCGAGTTTGAATACTATGTGTATGTATCAAGTCTTTAAGTGATGTTGATTTACACTTGTGACAAATTGTTGTTTCTGTTTTCAGAGGGATTTACACATGAAGATTTTCTTAGAATTTGGAAAGGTCTACATTATTGTATGTGGATGCAAGACAAGCCTCTGATTCATGTAAGTCGGATTTCAGTTTAATATAATTATTATGCCCAGAAAAAACAAAGTTTTTGAGGGGCTATATAGGAGTCACTGTCTTGGTCGGAAGCACTATTTTGTCCAGCCTATTTCTTGCAAACCACTGGGTGCAATTCAATAAAATTTTACATGAAGCTTCTATTTCAAGAGGAGATGTGCATATCATATAGGTTTTACAATTGCATGTTATTTCACACAGTTATGGCCCTTTTACTTATTAAGTTATGGTCTCAAGGTCAAGGTGCTGTTTTAGGGGGTACTTTTATCATCTTCAGTGATAGTTCTAGTTTATTGATAGGTGTCTTGACAACATCAGATGAAACACTTGTAACTTCTGGATGTATCATTTTCACTCATTGTCAAAGTTGAAAAACATATCAGCCTCTCAATGAGAAAATGTTCTTGTTAGCTTTTTGTTAACCATTTAGATCCATATCACTGTTGATACATTATTCTTTTAACGTATATTTTGTTCTTTATCCAGTGGTAGTCAGCTTGAATCCCAATTAGGCTGTTTATACTTTTCAATGACTTACCCATGTTACCTTTTCTAGTGTCATTCATCTTTCCTTTTGTGGGAAAGTATTCAGTTGTCTGGAATGTTTGGCGCACTGGTATCAGAAAGCAGGGAAACATGCTTAGGAATACTGACCACCGTGATGCAACTGAAATACTGTTGAAATGGCATTTATAAACACCAATTTATCTGTTTTTCTACAATGTAGAACATTTATCCTCTCTTTTATTGAAAAAAAACTTTTATGTCCAAAACGTCTGATCTTGTTTATAGAATCTGATGTGCTTGTTCTTAAAGAGTAAACAGCATATATATTTGATATTGGAATATCTAAAAATGAGGGGAAAATAATAACATTGGATTAATTGGATGTACATGTTAAAAATATGTTTTAAATATGATTGAAAATGTCTAGACAAATATTTCGAAATAAAGAATATAGTTGAAAGTATTGTTGCATTCTTATGCCGCAATGTTTTCAAATGTCATATACTACAGATGTATCTAAATGTGTCTGCAAGAAGGAAGGATTAAAAAGGAGATATTTTCACCCTGTTTTCAGAAACATTAAAAGTCGGCTGTATCAGAGAAATAGTAAATGTTTAGCCCTTTCCCACATACAGACATTTTCTGGGGCCTCTGCAACAGAATTATTTTGAAATTATTGTGGCAAAAGAAGAAATACTATGAGCAATGCCACAATGATTTTAACAATTATTCAACTAAAACTTAATTTAAATTTTCATAATTTTGAAAAGACAACTTTAAGTTGTCTGCTGCTGATTTGTTGTATGAGGGAAAGGGGGGTTAAAAGGGTAAGATTTTGCATTATTTCAGGAGGAACTGTGCACAAAGGTTTCACAGCTGGTCCATGACTTGGCTAATAACGAGTCCCGATGGCTATTCGTCAAAGTTTTTATTGTCACCGAGGTCAGAGAGTGGAATGGCATAGATGTATGGAGATTGGATAAATTCATGATGGTACAAAGTTTTAAAAATCTTAATCATCCGATTTAGAACTTGCCCTGTCAGGGTTGTAAATTTTGTTTCAATGCTACTCGCCCTGTAGGACTAGTGCCTTGAAAAATGCACTCACCCTTAAATTCAACTGTTCTTGATTATTTTTTAACCTTTATTTGTTTGGATATTTCAAAGTTTGTTTCCTAAAAATTGATGAAACTCCTGTGAAGATTGTAGACTTTGTATTAGCAAGGTACGGAAACTGACGACATGTTTAGCAATATTTATATAATGTCTCATTTTCTTCAACTATGTATGTTACTGCCAAGATGACAGAAAGTACATGTATTATGTATGTTACTGCCAAGATGACAGAAAGTACATGTATTATGTCTGTTACTGCCATGACGACAGAAAGTATATGTATTATGTATGTTACTGCCATGATGACAGAAAGTACATGTATTATGTATGTTACTGCCATGATGACAGAAAGTACATGTATTATGTATGTTACTGCCATGACAACAGAAAGTACATGTATTATGTATGTTACTGCCATGACGACAGAAAGTACATGTTGTATGTATGTTACTGCCATGATCTCAGAAAGTACATGTATTATCTCTGTAAACGCCATGACGACAGAAAGTACATGTGTTATGTATGTTACTGCCATGACGACAGAAAGTTCATGTATTATCTCTGTAAACGCCATGACTTCAGAAAGTACATGTATTATATCTGTAAATACCATGATGTTTATTGAAATTCTTTTTAAAATGACCTGATCCTTTTCTTCCTGCAGAAGCATCTGCAACAAACGAAAGGTATTGTCACGAAAGGAAAAAGTACTCGAAATGAGTCAAATTTATAGTTTCCACATTTTGTTTTAAAAATTCCCTTCTGTAAATTTGTTGTTTGTGAGAAAGGGTTAAAAAAACAAGGTTTATTGTGAAATACTTTACAAGACGGTATGTGGCAATTCAAAACAAATTAGGGAAAAAGAAATGCATCTTTTTTAGTCTTTTACAATTGATGAGGTCTATAAACAGATTGATGCCTTTTTGTAAAACAAAAGCCTTATCAACAAATATTGCATCGCCTAGTTTGACAGAATAACACAAAGTGATATCATCTGTCCATCACATCATGTTTAGTTTAAACTTATAACAAGCTTTCAGCTTATATTATTCACATTATATGTCTGCTTTATTTATAGATGTTCAGGGCTGTGCTTACAGAATCTCTGGTAGCCTTAAAAAATCAAAACTGGAAGTTCAAAGCTGTTGAAGGACTACTGGCTGTGTATTCCGAGACGATGCTGAGTGCCACTGAAGACGTTCCCTTTGGACTGAGGTCTCATTTCATTGACATTTTCCTTGATGAACTCAACAATGTAGGCGGTAGTAAGGTATGAATGTCATATGTCACATATAACTAGAGCTGAAACTTCTCAATTTTTTACTTAAGCATAACCAAGTGATCACCTACAGAGGTGGTACAAATGATCACCCCAAACTAAGAAATAATCCCACCTGGGATATGTAGTTTTACAAAGAAATAAATAGTGAACACGCACATTTAAAAAATCTCCTGACGCCACAAAAGCTGAAGGTTTAATATATGGTAGACCAGATAGTGTCAGGATAAATGGACCAGTAGTACTTGTTTCTTACCCAGGAAGCGCCGAGATATAATTGATGAAAGTTGTTGAAAGTGGCAACAAACACCATTCAAACCAAACCCACTAAAATCATTCATTTGTTTAAATTGTTGCTTCAGATTAGCGCAAAGCTGTTCATGCAGATCCTAGAGCCATTTATAAAACTTCTTCAAGAGCTGAATAAGTAAGTAAACAACCAACAACAATAAGGTATTACTGGATAGTGTTAACTTTATTGTAACCTTTTGTGCAAAGATTTATGGTATTATTTTGTTAACCCTTTCCCACATACAGCTAATCTACAGCAGAACACATTGGATGCATTTTGGCAAAAATATTGAATTTCTCTGAATGAAAGTAATTATTATTGAATAGAGTTGTAAACGATGTGGCAAAGAAGAAATTGCTCATAAATGTTCTGCTGTAAATATGTCAACTGTGTCTGCAAGTTAGAGAGGGGTTTGAATTTGTGATTCATATTATGAAAACTCATTAACCCTTTCCCTCATTTATACGCTTTCTGACGCCTCTGCAGCAGACAGCTTTTTGAAAACGTAGTGACAAAAAAAAAAACAAGCAATTTCTCCTTTTGCCACAATGTTTTTACACTTTTAGTCATAGGTTATCCATTCAATTAAAGAGATTTTCTATTTTTTTGACAAAATATTTTCAAAGGTTTCTGCTGCAGAATTGTCGTATGAGGAAAAGGGTTAAGGTGAGATAAAAGACATGCAGTTTAGATTTTTATATAAATAAATTATAACGATATTCATTTTTGCAAAAATGTCAAAATCAGGTTAATATTATTATAGTATCAAGATTATGAATAAGAATCAAAAGCAGCAAACCTTTCAAATGTTGTAGCGGCATTTAATATTGTCTGTTTCCTATTAGATGAGAAGTTGTCGGTAAATGATTAAACTAGCATTTAAAAAGGGTGAATTACCTAGTTTTAAATTGGCATAAAAATCCACTATGTTTTCAAAAGTCACCTGCAACTATCATAATGATATCTGCAGGTGGGAAGTTATGTAATTATATTTTTATATCCCTGAGGAGTAAGATAGCACTTATAAATATTTTAAATCCCTACTAAACCCTGAAACATATTTAATTATTGCATACTTTGATATTGTCCCGTTCACTTTGCATTGAAGAAAGTGGTCATGATTTTTCGATCATGACCGCTGTCAAGGAGTGATCATGACCGTAGATAAGGATGTGCGAAAATTCTGCATAATTAACATGCTATGAACTACTTTTGTTATGTCAACAAACATAGCTGACCTAAATATCATTGTTAAACCTCACGGGACTTTGTAATGTTAAATTCTCATATATTGATCATGGACAATTTCTTACTGTCTCATGCTAAAAGTACGTTTTTGACATGATAAAAGTCTAAAACGCGCGTCTAAAATGTTGGTTAGGCACGTGCATGACGTCATTTGAAAAAAAATGACGTCACCGTTATAATTCAAATTTTTCAAACGGCATTTTCAACAAAATGACTACATATGTAAACAATCTGTTTGTTTCGTTTTTCGAAGCAGATTTTTCAACTCTAGATATAAAAAAAGAAATCCACTGTGTAAACTAAATAGTTTACAATATGAAAGTATGCAATAAAAAGGTTATTGACCCTGTACTGTGAAATAATCGTTGGACCTCGTTCTTTGGCGAACGTAGCCTTGCAAGCTCAGCAACGTCAACCCAAGAACTCGGTCCAACGATGATTTCACAGTACAGCGTCAATAAATACTTTCATAGTGTAAACTACTATTTAGTTTACAATGTTTGTTTTTCTATGTATCTAGAGTTTAAGGATCTTCTTCGAAAATCCAAACAAACTATTTGTTTACCTATGTAGTCATTTCGTTCAAAATGCCGTTTGGAATGTTGAATTATAACGGTGACGTAGCTTTTTTTAAATGACGTCATGCACCTGCATAACCAACATTTTAGACGCGCGTTTGACACTGTTATCCGGTAAAAAACGTACTGTAAGCATGAGACAGTAAGAAATTGTCCATGACCAGCATATGAGAATTAAACATTACAAAGTCCCGTGAGGTTTAACAATGATAGTTAGGTCAACTATGTGTGTTTACATAAACAAAAGTAGTCCCTAGCATGTTAATAATGCAGAATTATCGCACGTCCTTATCTACGGTCATGATCACTCCTTGACAGCGGTCATGATCGAAAAATCATGACCACTTTCTTCAATGCAAAGTGAAGTGGACACTATCAAAGTATGCAAATAACGAAGATTCGTGACCACTTTCTTCAATGCAAAGTGAATGGAACAATATGAAAGTATGCAATAAAAATTACTTTAGCATAAATACAGAGATCCCTTGAACAGGTCGATAAATCGAAGTAATTTTATGGGTTCCTTTCGAGTGCGAGTTATCGAGAGACATGTGTATAATTTCATCCATAGGAGCCTGTCACGCATTTATTATTATATCCAAAGGAGGATTCTTCCTCGTTAGTCGGATTTGACCAATCTTTGCGTTATGTCTGATACAAAATGAATCAAAGCACTGAAAGTGCTAAATGCATGGGGCTGCAGGAAGGTTGTGGAGAAAGTAGGGAAATAACAATTGCAGCTTATGTTTATGTATTTATTGTTAAGAAATTGAAAAATCATATCAAAAATAGTAAATATTATGGCACTATGTCGCTCATCTGAGTGCAATATTTCACACGTTTAAACATTTAAGACATGAAGAATAAAAAAAAAATGTCAGCAGGTTTAGGCAGAATATTTTAAAGTGTCTGCCTTATTATATTGTGAAATATGTCAATGTTAAATCAACTTCCATCAAGCAGAAATAATTATCAAAACGATGTTCTAGCTTGGAAGAAAGTATTTGATAAATGCAAAACTCATCAAGACAATTATTCTGACAAAGATTCAAAACACAACCTCTAAAAGTGTTATCAAGATTATCCTTCCGTTGGCCTAGTGACCTAGTTTTTAAACCGGTATGACCTATATTCGAACTTAGCCTATATCATTAAAAACATTTGGACCTTATTTAAAAAAGTGTTGCTTCTACAGTGTTGACAAGAGTATACTTCAATTTGTCCTAGTGACCTAGTTTTTGAACAGACATGACCAATTTCGAATATGGCCTACTTATCATCAATACAAACATTCTGAAACAGTTTCAACATACTCTAGTTAAAAATGCAACATACATAGTGTTAACAAGATTACCCTTTAAATTGGCGTAGTGACCTACTTTCTGTCCCAATATGACCACGAGTCTAACCTGACCTTAATATAATTCACACAACATCTCAAGCTGCTGAACCAAAAAATGCGGCCTCTACATTGTTAACAAGATTTTCCTTCAATTTAGTTTTTGACCTGGCATGACCCATATCCAATCTTGGCCTATATATCATCAAGACACACATTCTGATACAGTTTAAACATGCTCAATTTAAAAATGCAGCCTCCATAGTGTTAACAAGATTTCCCTTAAATTGACCTTGTGAACTAGTTTCTGACCCAATATGACCAATATTGGAATTGGACTTAGATATCATAAGACAAATATTATTATGAGAATGCCGCTGATACCTCCACAGCGCTTGCACAGCACGACCGCGTCGCCCGGTTGAGGGAGATGTTGGTGTGTGCACGCTACCGCTACAACTTAGTTCTCATTCACTTCACTGCAACTCTCCCTCTCAGATGGGTTCTGCAATCTCCTTCTCCTTCAGTCCTCCTATCTTTTCTAGGGCATCTTGTAGTACTGTTACCCTGGCACTTTTGTGATGAACTGTGTGTTAAATTGTTACCTTTGTGAAGAGCGCGACTGGATGATCTGATGAATGATGCGATGAGCCGGCTCTTATAACCTGCGAGCCACCGTGAGTGGTCGGCCAGACGCCGGCCTGTCCCCGGTCAATGTCTGCCCGATCTCCGGCCGGGCTCTGAGCGGCGTCTAGATTGTCTGGGTAGTCCTAAGTTTGGCCGGCCCGGCGCTCGCCCGATATGTGTTGTGCCAGGCCGGACATCGGCCAGGCATCAACCGATTAATGTGCGATTAGTTAGCTATGAGGTTTAAAGTCCGAGTCAAGTTTAACTCGATGCCCGCGAGGAATCCCGAATGGTTCCGGCGAGAATGCCTAGAAATCCACCGCAAACTACTCGCAAACCTATCGCAAGGTAATTGTGAATGGGGTTAAAGTTATAACTATGTAAGCTACATTTTTAATTCATAAATATGCTTTTGGAAACAATATAAATCTGCAGCAGAAGACATAAAGGTTAATATCCATTTCTAAATGTGCAGACATAAGGCACATTCCTGTAATCATTGATGATCTTCAGATGATCATTTCTCTATACCTCTGTACCCCTGAGACGGAATGTCCACGCATACTTATCCGAGCCAACACATTTCGTCTCATGGGGCGATGAAGGAATAGAGAAATTATTCCTGAAACAGAAAATCCACAGGAGGCGAACTGTGTCTAACCGGGTAAGCCTGCGCGGCATGCTTAGGCTGATCCGGTTCGATACTTTACGCAAAGTCCACAACGTTGGTTTTCTCGCGGGACGGCTCAAATGACGTTTAATTAACACTATTCGATCAATCTACATATAATAAGATAAGAAGATAATAACAATAATAATAATCTTACAATGAATAATCCGTAACTTGAATAATAAGTTGAGTCTCTTTTATATTTTTCAGTTCCCAATGAAGATATAGGCGATGCATTCGTCCTAAATCCGGAGTTATTCTTGTTAAGTAAACTTCGAAGTGAGAGCTCGGACTTTCTACTGTTTGCAAAAAGTAAATGGAAGTCCGAGCTGCCAGCAAATAAATCTTTTATCGTTTTATGGGACCACCAGGAACAGTCTGGTAAGTGTTTAAACAAAGCCTCTGCAACAGACGACATTTGAAACATTGTGACAAGGAATAATCGCTCATAACGAGCATGTTCTCCTTTTTGCCATAATGTTTTAAACTCTATAAAATAAGTAAACTTTCAACTATTGAGCCGAGCCCCGGTAGCTCAGTCGGTAGCTACGCGGCCTGTCAATCCAGGGGTTTTGAGTTCGAATCCCGGCTCGGCCAACTTTCTTTCCGACGTTTGACAAAAGCCAATGCGACAATCGTCACCCGTTTTTAGCAAGGGGCTCGTTAGAGCCAATTGCTATAGTAGGCATATTCCGAAACGACGCATCATTTTGAGACTGGAATCAAGACTAGTGGTTTACGATATCGGCATTGAATTACTTTATATCTGTCTTTCTACAGCAGCTCTCCCTTTTTGAACACCGTCTCGGCTTCAGATAGATGTGTTGGAGGTTATAGATCGTACATAATGTCGATGAAAGTGGATGATTTGTGGAATATTTTGCTATAAATGAACTGACTG
>JAUELF010265328.1:0-11124 GCA_031471495.1 Clinocardium nuttallii | reverse complement strand
TTGTGTGTTGTACTGGTGTGAGACAACCAGGAAACACATGAGTAGGTGAACTGGCCGCCGTGATATGACTGAGAAACCGTTAAAAACGGCGTTAAACCCCAATCAATCAATCAATCAATCAATCAAATTCAAAAATAATTAAAACATGTAAAAATATGAAAAAACTATTATATTCTGCTCATGCTTCTTTCTACAGGTGAACTTTCCCAGCTATACCGCTACACCAACAATGTTGAGTGCTAAGCACACAAAGTAAGTACTAGTATAACTCAAGAAAAATAACCCAAGCCTACGCTTTGGGCAAGTATATAATGATACCCAGTTTTGATTTGATAAACGTTCATGTATATCATATCGTAATTATTGATATATTTCCCAAAGGTCAGGGTCATTATCAAGTGATGAAACGAGTTCTACTGTCTCCAGTTGAAAGCTGAACGTCCTTTATAGAGAGACAAGGGATTCTGGTTCTCAGGTGCGATTTTGAAAGTGTTGTGGGTAATCTTAGTTTGTAAATCGTACTGCAATAAGCACCATATATCACAGGTACTTACCATGAGCAAAGAAGGTCAACCAAACCATAACAAAAAAAAAATAATTTAACCCGTTTCCCGCATACAAGAAACCTTAAGCAGATCGTTTTGAAAACAACTATGCAAAAGTAGTTCAATCTGAGTTTAAGCACGCTTCTAGCACTGGATATAAAATCCTTATTCTTTGTCTAGTCTATTATACTTGCAATTTATGTTCCAATGTTGATGCGCTTGCATATTTCAAAAGAAAATGCAACAGACGACAGAAATCTACCTCATCCTTTAGTTTTTGTTTTAAGCAATCATTCAAGATATCCTTTGCAAATGCCAGTACATTTCCGTCGTGTAGATTTGAGTCGCTGCTGAACAGTTTCATATAAATTGTCTTCCTTTGTTTTACTTTCTTTGCTCTTTTCGCAACCGAAGGAGCACAGGTCTGTTGATCATCTTCTTTGGCAAGGAGATACTTCTTAACTTCAGGTCCGAGTGTTGCCAATGCGTCCTCGATGTTTCCTGACTTCCAAACCAAGATAGACTTTTCTTCTAAACATGATACATCCTCGCGCACCCTTTTTTCATCAATATCGATATCGAAGTCTTCGAGAAATTTCGCGGCAGAGCCTTTTTCTATGACAGCATTTTGGTCTAGGAGGAGATAGTGCTCAAGTGCCAATTTCTTGCAGACTTGATGAAATTTCAGCTTATTCATGTGACCCTGCAAAGTAATTAAATGCAGGGAATATAAAAAGTGATAGAACTGGTCTACGGTAAGGTTGGGGTACTGTCGTCCAAATTTTTTAATCATGTCTTTCGTCAATTTTCCATCTTCAACTATTGTCAACTTGAGTGCTGAGAGAACTTTGAAATCACTCATTCCTTCAACAAACATCACTCGCTGTGCAAAGAATAAAGATGAAAACTCGTGTCTTTGAAATATCATAGAGGATTTATCGACGTCTTCTAGAATGGACTGGCTGCTAATTACAGCAAATCTTGACTCTTTTTCATCTTTAACTTGACGCCTGAAGATGAAGGCTTTTGGAAGGGACCAACTTGTGAAGAATATTGGAGTATGAGTAGTGACAATCACTACCTTACCTTCTATTTCTTTCAGAACCAAATCTCTCATCCGTTTGATCATCTGATGGTGCATGCATTTGCTGGCTTCATCCAGGCATATGGTTTTGAATTTATTAATGGCTAACACGATGGACCAGTTCATGGCTTCAAAGTAACCCTCTGGACATTTATCAAGTCTCATTGGTTCTCCATGGTCTTCGACTATTATTTCTGTATTAATTATCTTGAAAACTAACTGATCATTATTTGTGATCTTTTTGAAATACCGATTTACCGTTTTCTTTTCTTCCGTTGTAACGTCGCCATTTGTAAGACCGAAATACCATGAAACAATCTCTGACCTTTCTCTGATTTGTTTGTTAGCAGTTTGTCTAAAGTCCTGTTTTTTGCCTGGTTCCCTGTTAAATGATTTACTCATAGTCCATTGAACTGGTGTAACACCATGGACCGGAAAAGCGATCACTACTGTCTTATCAATCTTTTCTAAAAGGAACTTTTCACATTCTGTACTTGGGTTGTAGCTGAGTTCGCCCCTTTGACTAAATAGTTCAAGTTTTCTATTTTTTACGATGTGTTTGATGACACACTCAGATAGGTTTTCGCAATATTTTTCAAAAATACATTTACTGATTTCTTCTTTTGCGTTTTGATCCAATAAAATCCCTTCGTTGACAGCCCAGTTGTTGGCATCCTTCTTTAACAAATCCACGTATAAATCATACCGGTTTGCTTTGTCTGGCCGCTGTTGCTTTTCCACACAAACAAACTTTACAAAAGCATCGTGACCATTGTTCCTGTGTCTTCTATCGCTGCCAATGTATACAACTCCTGAAATCGCCACCATTTTGTCAGGAATGTCGAATTTGCACACGACAACTGAATCTTCATTTGGCTTATGACTCGACGATACTCCAATGTTTTTAGAAGAACTCATACATCGCCGGATAGCTTCCAACATGCAGGTTTTCCCAGAACCGTTTTCCCCGACGAAAAAGTAAGGACCGCCTTCTTCAAATGATAGGGTTTGTTCCTCGTAGAAATGTACGAAATTCTTAACTCTGATGTTCTTAATCATCTTGTCAGGTCTGAAAGAGAAAGTATATAGGGGGGTTGAATTCCCAATAGGGCAAGAACTGGCGTTGTTTGTGTGCTTCCCTAACATTTGGGTATGGCATTCAGATTTATTGTCGGACAATCACATCGAGACAATTCATATTCCATACATAAGGATCAATGAGAGGTTAATGAGATGAAACATCAATAACGACTGCCTAAAGAGCGAGATACAAGGATTGGAGACCTGGAGATTTTTACCAAATAGTAAAACGATAGAGCTAAGGGATTTCCGCTTTGGTGCCCATACGAAAACACTGTTCAAACAATTTATAGTAAGGTATCATATTTTCGTTCATACTTGTCTTATATAAATACAGTTTATGGTCCTTAATCCTTTCCCTCATACAAAACGCTTTCTGACGCCTCTGCAGCAGACGGCTTTTTGAAAACATAGTGACAGAAGAAGAAATTGCACCAAACGTGCATTCCTTCTTTTGACACAATGTTTTCCACTTTTAGTCATAGGTTATCCATTCAATTATAGAGATTTTCTGTTTTTGACAAAATATGTTCAAAGTCGTCTGCTGTAGAATTGTCGTATGAGGAAAAGGGTTAAAGGTGCTAAACTCCAGAAAGATATATTATTGTCAAAGTTTTAAAACTCTGTGATACGATCAGAGTCATAATTTCACTTTCCAGTACTATACACATCTAAATATTGATCGTTTATGCTTCATTTTAACTAGGTAGACATACCGTGTAAGCCAAATTTTGTACATTTTCATGACTTTCAAATGTTAGTTTTTCAACATGTACTACCAAAATCGTTTTGAACTACGTATTATTTACTTTGTTGTCATTATATAAGCAATATTTGCAGAAGTTTTAACAATTCAAAATGTTGATCACAATAATGAGTTCTTCACCTTTAAGAATTCAAGATTCGGATGTTAAAGGTACTGAATTAACGATTATGATCAAAACTTTGAAATGGTGAAACTTCTGCCAATATTGTGACAAATAAGTAGGTTCTAAGTAGTTCAGATCTATTTGTGCAGTAAGTGTTGAAGAATTGTCAATTGAAATTCATGAAAATGTGTAAAAATGGCTTAATGGGTATGTATACCCAGTAGAAATGAAGCATATAGATCAATATTTACAGGTCCATGGTACTCGAAAGTGAAATTATTTTTCTGATGTTATCCCAGTATTATGATTCTAGTATGCCAAGTCATCTTTTGAACAGTTTTTAAACTTTGACTTTATAATCAGATGTCTGTGATTCAGTACCTTTAAGGTAACGAGGTACATGTTATTATGATTCGCAAGCCATTTGGTAAACTGTCTTTGTCTAATAGATTTATACAAGCATTTGCTACTGCAGCGAAGGTAATGTGTGGTTTTAATGAGAGTGACGTCCTGATTAACATTCGTTCAATTATACAAAATAAAGGAAAGATGTGTGAAGCTCTTCATGAACTAAGGTTGAGGTGTTATCAAACTGACTCAGTTATTTCACGGCGGCCAGTTCACCTAACATGTGTGCATTCCCGCAACTGTACTCCGCAGAACATTCTTCCGAGGCAACTGGCTACCGTCTCTCTAATCGCAATGACCTTTGTCAATCATCCGAAAAAACGAATGATCGTGTCGGGGTTGGATGTATTGATATATAGCTTTGTCGTTTCCGATTGACGGAACTAGAGACGTTTGAACTCATAAAGTGAAACGATTACAATTTCAAGAAAGATAAAAATTAAATAATAAAAAAAGAACAGAATCAAACGGAGTGACATTTCTTAATTTAAGTGAAAGTGTATTCAAAATGGATATTCAAGAAAATATTTATTGTTTAATTAAGTAAAAATAAATATATATTCTTACCTCTTCCGCCAATTGCAGTTCGTAAACTTTTCTGGCAGCAAACTGCAAACTGTTTGGACAGATAGAATGTGAGGATCCAATCTTAACCCTTTTATAGGAACATAAGCAGCATTTCCAGAAATTTTAGCTTCCGCATTTGGAAATGATCGTGGCCATAGCGAAACTAGAAAAAACAACAAAACAACACGAACCTCAAAAGGGCTCGTTTAAACTTATCTAATATGTATACATAGTCGACGGGGCTGCACTTCCATCCTTTATCCGACGTCTCTTTAAGAATGTATCTTGATCAGTTTGAACAGCAAAGACTATGTAGCGAGACTGGTACCAAGGTGTGAGCCTCAATTGACTATCGGCTGCATAGATCCCTTTTACCCTGACACGAACTATACATATTTTACGAATAGTTATGTGTAGACATGAACAATCTAATTTGCGTTATCTATGGCAAATCGCTTTTTCTATTTATTCGTTCGAAATATATCTCTCTCATTGAGCGATATCTCTATAACATAGAAAGATATCTTGCTTTTAAGAAGATATTTCCTAACTAGATTTATCATTCATCCAACGACAGTTCTATCTGACAGATATCTTTCACAAGAGATATCTCTTAATTGAAGATAGCGCGCTTCTTTTCAGAGTTTTTTTTAAGCTTACAGAATTATCGCTCGAATGTCGAGAGATATTAAACATATAGATAAATATCTTTCAAATTTGAGATAAATATCTCTATCTTGGAGCGATATCTCTTAAACGAATTCATAATAAAAAAGGCTTGCTATAGTAATGACAATGACTGATATTAACCCTTTCCCACATACAGATGAAAATAGATATGGAGCAGACTTCTTTCTAAAATATCGGCCAAATGGAAAAATCAAAGAACTGAAAGTACTTATGGTAAATTTGCAATCGGTTAAGAGAAGATGCATATAGAAATATTTATCAAACAATGACAGATAAGTAATGATACATCAGGCCAGAATGAAATATTTCCTCCCAAAAAAAGATCATACATTGATTGCAAGCTTCTATTTTGACAGAAAGTTTATATCAAAACGAACAGACACGGTCGCCTGAGTGCTAGCCATGTAGTATATGGTATAACTGCCAATGTCGGAGAAAATTTAATCAAGAGCATGAAAGAGACTGCTAGGAGTGTGGACACTGTAAATGTACATTTATCACATTTTTTACAATGTTAAATGTTTGAACAGTTTGTAAGCGGCCCACCAAAGTAGCATTCCCGTGTTTGGTTGATATCAATCCAATGGTTTAGGAGCTAACAGTTCGTTTACCCCTATACTGATGCAGCTATCTTTCCAAACCAATCAGTATGGATTGAACAAATTAAGTAGAGAGTCATCACTAAATGAACAATCGGCTCAATAACAAATGTATCCTAAAATCAGACAAAAACTTGAATAGAAATGGAACTGTTAGGTTTGGTCATTTTTCCCCTTTTTTGATGGCTACAAAAACGGCTGTCATGTTTTTCAAACAATCAATACAGCTATTGCAAATCTCGTAGAGGGTCACTCAAGGAACATTCGTTCTAACTTATCTTGGAATCTGACAAGCGTATTTAGAGAAGAAGAATTTAACAGTTTAGGCATTTTACTCAAACACATTTGAAAGAGGACCACCAAAGGAACATTCCTGTGAAATAGTGTCGAAATGTGTCCAGTGGGTTAGTATGAGATGACATGTAAATGTTCAATATACCCCTTTTCTGATAAGCCTTGGAAAGAATGTGTTTTAAGCAAACAATATGGCTTAACGAATCATGAGTCAATGAAGGAGCGAATCAGACAAGCATTATCATAGTCATTTTGTCCTTTTCTGATAGCTCCTCGTTGCCTTTTTTCAACCTATTAATATGGCTTGACAGTCACTTAAGGAACATTTCTACTAACTAATCTTGGAATCGGACAACCGGATTTAGAGGAGAAGATATTAAATATTGGGCATTTTACTCCTTTTGTGATACCGCACAAACAAGAATTATATTATAATAATATTATATTGACACATTCAGACAATTATAATTTTATTTGGTGACTTTTGCTCATGTGTTTGCAATCGTAATTCAGTCAATATTGTTTTGAACTATTTTTGTGTTCCTAAATATATATTTTCCTTGGTTTACTTTTGTCAAAGTAATCTGCTGCGGGTTAGTTGTATATGGGAAAGGGTTTAAACGCAAATTAATATGTTTAAATGCAATTCAAAGGGGGGACATGGGTTACTGTGGACAATGCATTTCACGTATGCAAATGTTTGTGATTAGTAGACATAACCCAATGCAAACAGTGTAGGAATTTGGATTTGAAATGTTTCGTGTAACTGTTTAAAATTCATAATTAATTAGTATCATTGAGGACGTAGATCTTATAGTAAGTGATAAGTAACTGTTCTTGTTAACAAGTTATCGCGTTGAAATATCACTCGAAGAAATGCTATTGTCTAAATATATCACAATTATTAGCAAGTAAAACTTAGAATCATATAAGGCAAATGTTCAAACTTGAGTATTCTCAAAGCATGATGTCTTTAACTTAAGCAAAGTTATGAATTAAAAAAACTATAAAATATAGTTAATTTGAATGAAGAGTGGTATTGTGATTTTGGAGTTTTAATAACTTTGTCCCCAAAAATAATAAACTTACATTGTTTGAAGATGATAAGGAATTATTTTATCTTTTGCAAAAGAAGAATAGTTAAACTTACAGACAAATATCTTTGTTACGGTCATAAATTATGTTCAATGTTTATTTTAATTTACTTGCAAAGAAATATGCATGGTTAATGCATCTTTCTTATGACGCGTGACGCGGCTGTAAGGCGAGACTAACTGCACTCTGTGATTGACAGCTTAATTTGCATGAATATACCATAGGTTGACATATCTAGTTGATGTATATGTCTGGCCAGTATACACACACGCCTCTGTAGCATTTGATTTTTGAAATCATTGTGACAAGAGGATAAATTGCTCAAAATAATCAATTTCTCCCTTTGTCACAATGTTTTCAAGTCTTTCCAATAATCAAAATGTCTTAATTAGAGATATTTCAAATGTATTCCTTGATGTTTTCAAAATCATACGAAAGATGTGTGTATGCGCGTAAGGGCTAGACAGTCACCCGCTGTGATGTAGGGAAAATTGTCTGTTCTAAAAATCAAATGTAACAAATGTTATATGGCCTCTGGGTAATGTATCGGTCAGGATCTGCATGCGCAATTCGCACAGACTGATCCGGACCGACCCACTCCGTCTCAGAAGATAGAGGTATAGAGTAATAATTCCTGAAAAAGAAAATCCACAGGAGGCGAAAAGTGTTTATCCGGGGAAGCTTGCGCGGCATGCTAAGGCTGATCCGGGTGGATGCTTCACGCTGAGTCAACTATGTTTGTTTTACCACGGGACGGCTCATACATAAAGCGGTTCATGTAAGTCATGTTCATGCTGATTTTAAAATAATATACGAGGGAAAAGAGAATTTCTATCTCGTCCTGAGTAATTTCATCTTTTCGAAGAGTGTTTCTAAGTGGTCTGCTTAATATCAAACATGAAATAATGGCGGTCATTGAAGAAATATACATACACGTGTTCAGTTTTCACTTAATATCTTTATTACCCGGCAACGCAATGATCATACTTACGTTCGCAAAAAAGTCAAGGTCATATGAAACTACGACGACAAATCGACTCATCAAATTCAATCGAAAAAGGAATACAGACATTGTGTTTATTACGTTAAGTACTATATTTAACTGGTGCTCTAGGAAAAGTAACCAGAATACATTTGCTACCAATGTAGATTAACATCAGCACGTGTAACCGCACAGTATGATCTGGATATGCACTGTTGGTTAAGTATTAGCAACATGTTCTTACCCGTAGCCACATGCAACGCACATTGACGCATTTGCAGCAGATCACATTTGACAATATACGTGGCACCTGGAGCAATTTCACCCTTTGTCACGATATTTTCAACTCGATATGCTTTGAAAGTCGCCTGCATCAGATTTGTTGAATGTGGAAAGGGTTTAAATTCTTATTCCTAACACTACATATATTTCATTGGATAGCATTTAATCGCAGACAGATTGATTATAACGAGCACTTTCTCCTTTTTTTACCTCATTGTTTTTAACTTTATTCATTAATTATAGTTAATCTTGATGTTTTCTATGTTGTAAAGGATTCATTGTTGCATATGTTTGTATGCTGCACGCAGTAATTATAGTGAAACAAAGTCCTATGAATGGTTCTTCCATAATCATTTGATAATTTAAATATCAGAACACGATCCTGGTCGAACGAGGATGTCGTCAAGTGATACAGCGCTGCCAGTTTCTTCACCAAGAACGGCTTCGAAAGTAACCTGCAAAGACATGTTAGTGTATATGATGAATTTATTCCGAACCTTTCTCGCCATAGAAACAATCTGCAGTAAATGACATTGAAAACATCTATGTAAACATTTGGATAATAATTTCAATTAAAGAAAGTAAAAGTATTGAATGGAGTTGAAAGCAATGTGACAAAAAGAGACATTTATCCAGGTATCGATCAACGTCTTGTGTTGGTGCCACGTGTTCAAAAGTCGTTTGCTGCAAATGTGTCGAAAAGCGTCTGAATGTGGTAAACTAATAGACAACGATATATAATAATATCCACCACATTGAATAGACGTGACATGGCGTCTGAATGTGGTAAACTAATAGACAACGATATATACTAATATCCACCACATTGAATAGACGTGACATGGCGTCTGTTTTAAGCGTTAAATCATTATATCTTACCTCTCCAATGTATTGTAATTCCTATCCCCACATACGACAAATCTGCAGCATACGTTTTAGAAAACATTTAGGCAAAAATATTAATAATTGAATAGAGTTGAAAACATTGTAGCGAGAGGAGAAATTGCTCATGGTGAGCAATTTCTCAATTTGTCACAATGTTTACGAAAGTCGTATGCTACAAAGGCCCCAGAAAGCGTCTACATAATTGAACTCTGCCCCAGAAAACCAACGGTATGGGTGAGGATGTTAATTAATTGCAAACAGTGTTGATTCAAACCACTTTACAAATCCGCGTAGTCTGACGTGAATATGCACGGTTTGTGAATTAGTCGTGTATGATTAACCGTACACGTAGTATACGATATGGTATTTAAAAGTAAGTGTTACATTTTTTGAAAATGTGAGACAGGGCTGAAAACATCTATGCAAAATATGGAAAATTTGAAGTGTGTGTTTAAAATATAGAGTTGACAACATTGTGGAAAAGGTAGAAATTGCTGGTGCTGAACTAGTCTAGGAAATGGATTAAATAAGTTCATCTGTACACCTACCTTAAATGGAGAAGGAAGTGATATCTGTACTTGCACCGGGATCCAAACATTTTCGTTTTGACCTTCAACCCTTTCCAGTAATATCGCAGATGGTTCCCCGTCAGTCTGCGTCACGTTTTGTACAACGACATCGCTTCCTTTCGGTGCATCATGGGAAACGTACACATTCAATATGGCGAAGTTTGCTCCATCAATTTTGTACAGGTAAGATAAACAGTGTGATGTACTATATTCAGTGTAATGGTTTACAAGTTCTACCCGTGCTGCGTCATCCGGTTCTTGTAATGGCGTCGATTCCGCGTGTAGATAGTTACCTGAAAATATTTAATTTAACAACGACTTAAAAAGAAGTTCTCACAACTAATATTGATCACTCGGGTACTGTGCTGACTGACAGGCTCATCCGAGATAGTTTCACCTGACCGAGCACACGTCTAACACGGTGCTTCTGTAATTGCAACAATTACACAAGATTTTCCAAAGATTCCACAAATATTTCAAATAGTTCAACATCAACACTTTCAATTTTTGTCATAAATCACTAAAATAATGACATTTATATAAGTCTTTCAAACAATTCCACAAGTCTTTCAATTCTACAAGTCTTTCAAACAATTCTACAAGTCATTCAAACAATTCCACAAGTCTTTCAAACAATTCTACAAGTCTTTCAAACAATTCTACAAGTCTTTCAAACAATTCTACAAGTCTTTCAAACAATTCCTCAAGTCATTCAAACAATTCTACAAGTCATTCAAACAATTCTACAAGTCTTTCAAACAATTATACAAGTCTTTCAAACAATTCTACAAGTCATTCAAACAATTCCACAAGTCAAACAATTCCACAAGTCATTCAAACAATTCCACAAGTCTTTCAAACAATTCTACAAGTCTTTCAAACAATTCTACAATTCCTCAAGTCTTTCAAACAATTCTACAAGTCTTTCAAACAATTCCTCAAGTCTTTCAAACAATTCTACAAGTCAAACAATTCCACAAGTCTTTCAAACAATTCCTCAAGTCTTTCAAACAATTCCTCAAGTCTTTCAAACAATTCTACAAGTCTTTCAAACAATTCTACAAGTCAAACAATTCCACAAGTCTTTCAAACAATTCCACAAGTCTTTCAAACAATTCCTCAAGTCTTTCAAACAATTCTACAAGTCAAACAATTCCACAAGTCTTTCAAACAAT
>JAUELF010265308.1:0-11125 GCA_031471495.1 Clinocardium nuttallii | reverse complement strand
TTTTTGTGTTTAATTTAGATTTGGAGTTGGTGTCGTTTTAAGTGGATGTTTTTTATCGGAAGAAGACAAGGGTAAAACTTTAAAGTTGCAAAATACCATTATAATACAATTCTAATTTCAACACAGTCTGAATTTGAATTCAGACTGTGTTGAAATTAGAATTGTTCGATGTTTGAGTTGTTTTGTTTAATTATAATTATTTATTTATATTTATTTAATATCGTGTATGACCACCACTGCTGTTGATGCAGGCGGCAATGCGTCCGTGCATTGGCGTAACGTAACGTCAAGTAACGACGTCGGGAATGTTGTTTGTGCTGTAGTGACCCTAGGTCTACCAGACCTGTTTGGTGGAAACGTTGACGCAACCGACTTATTGAATTTCTATGGCATCCCAATGACCTTCTTACGTCAGCAACGTTGGCACCACGTGCAAGCATGATTAATGCTTCCATAAGCTGATCTAGGAATATTTGCAGAGAACAGATGCGAACTGAATAAAGCATAAGGATTATGTCTGTGCACGTTTCCGGTGGCGTGTACATTTGTCTCGGATTGCACGCCAAAATCTCGAAAAATCACATTTAACAGAACGAAATAAAAATGATCAAAACCCTGATGTACGTTTTATGGTTTGATCAATGGCAAATATACACGGAAGGTTGTGTACAAAACTTTAGAATGATACGTAAAATAAAACCTGATATATTTCAGTTTAAAAAGTGCACATCTTTCTTTTGGAACTGAGTGTAGACTGGGATCAGGTGGATTAAATCTTGATTCACGTCTCTGTATAGACTGGGATCAGGTGAATTAAATCTTGATTAATATTTCTGTATATTCTTGGGTTAGGTGGATTAATTCTTAATTCATGTTTCTGTATAGACTGGGATCAGGTGGGTTAGATCGTGATTAATATTGCTGTATATTCTTTGATCAAGTGGGTTAAATCTCGTGTCATATCTCTGTATAGACTGAGATCAGATGGAATACATTTCGATTCATATCTCTATGTATACTTGGATCAGTTTGGTTACATCGCTTACATCAAATACTCTATCAAGTAGTCTAAGCAAATTTGATACTTTTAATAGTACAAGAACATTAAATGGAGGGCGTTTTGCTTGTTCTTAAAACATTATTCGTCCATCTTACATTAATGGTGTGGATTCTAAAAGAATCATAGGGTTTGGTTGGATACTAAGATGTGTAAGCCTCTCATTATCTGGACGTATAATAGTCCGCTAGAAGTTGAACATTAACTGTCATTTTAAGCAATTGTTTAGTTATGAAATAACAGTCAATTAACAATTTCCTAAATACAGACGCATTCTGACGCCTCTATGTGATCATTGAACATCCAGTACAACTTGCGCCTCTGAGTGGACTTTCACTATCTTCCATGCTCGTCATACAGTCGAGCAACAGTCATGTGTGGAATATATTGGTGCATAGGTAGAGCGTCAACCTTTCGAACAAAGATCCCTGGTTCGAATCCCGTGATGAGTTGGGTTCTGCCTTCGTGATATTCTAAGTAATTGGCGCGAGTACCACCGAGCGTGATCAATATAAGCTGAAAGCTCGGTTTAACTAACAACGATGTAAGCCAACTTTAGACTTGTTGAGATCAAATACCGACTTTAAAAACAAGTTATTTAATTACAAATGTCAGTATCGTCATTATCTTCAAAATCTTGGAAAGTTGGAAAACTTTAACAATGGTAGTTATTGCTGTAATCCTTGGCGCTCAGGGTTGTGGGGTTATCATGACTGTCTGGTTCCTGTATAAACATACCAGTAGTACTTGTAACATACCCAGGAACGCCGTGATATAACCTAAGCATTGTTGAAAGGGGCTTAGAAGGCAACTCAATCAGTTAATTATCAGATATGATGCCGTTTATCAGTACTTTGTCTATGTAACGGAGCAGATTATTCAAAGCTGACATATATTTCGCTGCAAGTACTAAATGATCGAATACATCTGCTTACTCCACGAAACAGGTCTTCTCAGATTGATATTTGCGTCAGCCGATCAAAATGTCATCTACAGAATCGTTAGGTTTCGACAGAGGAGATAACCCGTAGTAATACTTGATATAGAGAAGTGGTCATTGTCGAGTTATATTTCGATTGTATATATAGACATCGGGAATATTTAAATGTACATTTTACGGTAACCTTGACTCTTATTTACGTACAGTGAACTATTTTGTACATCATTTCAATCAGATTAACTGCAGCGACGTCACATTGCCTGTAGCATGGCAATGTTGTACTGTCACTACTTTATTTGTATTACAGAGCAGCGAGTCTATAAGATTATGCCTGGAAAAATGCAAAATTAGTCGTGATGTGGACGACTTCATTAACAAGACCATGACGGGATATAACAGACCAGGTATTAAACCCCCTTAAACATGTCCCCGTCCAGTGTAAATCACTGTCTTGCGATGTTATAACTTATACTAGCGGCACGACGGTCATTATGGAATGCCCACGTGCAAGGCACATTTCCTAGCCTAGTTCTGCTTACCTCATCATAAAAAATGTTGAATACGGCGTAAAACGACGTTGTATTTTCTGAACAGTTTTGATTTAGACCAACCAGAGTCAATCTGCCCAGTCTTATATATCAAGTTTGACAGAATATCCGGACAAGCTGATGAAAGTCGTGTTTGAACAATCTATATCTAGATCAAGCTGTGCGGATGCATAGGCTGATCTGGATCTTCATAGTTCGTGATGTTCTTTGCCGAGGTTGGTGCAATGAAGACATAGCTTAGATGATGTTAAAGCTTGGTTTATGATGCTCAGTCTGAAGCGACACAGGCTGCCAATCAAGGGGCTGCTGTGTAAACCCTAGCTCAGTCTAAAGCGACACAGGCTGCCAATCAAGGGGCTGTGTAAACTCTAGCTCGGTAAACATTCTTCGTGACGCTCTTACAAAAAACCCAAACGACAAGCATTATTCGTCTTCCACTCATTGGCTAACATTTGATGTTGTCAAGCTGATTCTTGCTTGGCAAAGACATGTGTGGAGTGATGGTGTGCGAAAGTCAGGAATCACAGTGATTCGCGTCTGGTGAGTTGGGGTCTTAACGCCCAGTGAAGCCACAGGCGAGACTATACTTCCGCATATAACACCACGTTAGCCGACACTGTCCGTAATAGGTTATTGAGACCTTTGGACAGCAGCTAGCACTTAAACCTCCATAAGCTTTACGGTATTTTACCTTTATGTGACAAAAGGACAAATTGAAACTATTTACAATTACAGCAGATAATTTTTAAAACATTGTTGGTAAAATAATGAATTGATTATAAAAATATAATTTTATTTTCAAATACTTATATTACAGATCATGATTTCTTAGGCTACAATTCTAATTTTTGTTCGAATATGTTATTTTGTTCATATACTTTAAATCGGTTTGCCTTTATGTGACAAAATGAGAAAAGGATAAATTGTAAGTATTGAGGCCATCGGTCAATAGTAGAAGTTATTCGATTTAGCTTGCATTATATATAGTATAATGATGTCCGTATCAGTTTGTCAAAATATATAGATGAATTGAGCTGTCCCGCGAGTAAACAAACCAACAGTATGGCCTCTGCGTAATGTATCGACCCAGTCTGAGCAGATTGGTCCGGGCCGACACATTCCCTCTGAGTGGGGTAGAGGTATAGAGTAATTATACCTGAACCAGAAAATCCACAGGAGGCGAAAAGTGTCTGTCCGGGTAAGCCTGCGCGGCATGCTAATGCTGATTCGGGTCGATACTTTACGCAGAGTCCACACTGTTGGTTTTATCGCGGGACTGCTTAAATGTGTTTTAGATTACATCAGAATTGTCGTATGTATAATCATTGAAAAGAAAAACTTATTAGCACTGAAATAACGCATTGAATTCGCATTCAACAACTGGTGTATTTCTAACTTTTGTCAATAGCACGCCACATCGCTATACACGTCTCATACTGTTTTTCAGCTCCGATAGCTTACGAGAGTTATTTTTCGGATAAAGAAAGCAGCAACAAACAGATAAAATCAGCGAAGAATCAACCATTACCAGCTATACCTGGTAAAAGTACGTCCGTTGTTTTTGTTTTTGTTTATTTTGTCTATAACCATTACAGATAATTGTAATGCAGATGCACTTAGCCGCATTTACGATGTTCAGAAAACGTTTTAAAACATAATAAATATCCGAGTCTCGCGAGAAAACCAGAATTGTAGACTCTGCGTAAAGTATCGACCCGGATCAGCCTAAGCATGCCGTGCAGGCTAACCCGGGCAGACATTTTCGCCTCCTGAGGATTTTCTGTCTCAGGAATCGTTAATCTATACATATATCCCCCTGAGACGGAATGTGTCGGCCCGGATCAGTCTGCGCGAACTGCGCAGGCTGATCTGAGTCGATACGTTACGCAGTTGCCGTGCCTTTTTTCCCGCGAGATGGCTCTCCTTATATCAAACACTTTCTTCTTTTTAAACAATATTTTCAAATATATTATAAGTATCATGACTTATTAGTCTACAATTCTGAATTTTATTCGAAGATGCTATTTAATTCATTTGGTATTTAGAAGGAGAGTGGAGACTTTCGAGTCTGTGCATCGATATGTCAACAATACTATAGACACGCTATGGTAATCCGAGTAAAAGGTACCAGTTAGCATTTCTGTAGCAGTGTATGTTCACATCAGCCTGTACATCTGCTCGGTCATATTAGAATAAAGGTCACACCATATATCCGGGCTGAAACTGGTTGATGTGCTTGGAAACAAAGAAGTCTGTTAATTGGTGTTATGTGACCTATACACAAGTTGACTGCTTAAGTCAATACTATCGGGAGAGTGTAGATCTTGATAAGTTTGTGCTGATGCCTGGCTGATCTGTATCGATCTAAAAAAGCTCTAAACAGAAGCAAACGTGTAGCTTTTCGCACTGACGAGAACATATAATGCAATGACAACAGAAGGCTTGTTGTTGATTCAGATGATGTTAAAACTTAAGCTTGTATGCAGGTGTATATATAGATGAAATAATTCGGAGGAGTTTATTGCAATCGTATTCATTCAATCGTTTTCAAATCGGTATCGAACAATTAGGGTCCTAAGTCTTTTTCTAATTCTTTGTTTTCAGGTGATGATTATGCCTACTCAGAAATACACAATGTTTCAAGGCGTTAAGAGGCGAACACTTGTGATAACTAATATGATAATATTGAATATCGTTTAACGCCATGTGTAAAGAGTATTCCAGTTATATAAAGACAACCAGACTACGTCACCTTATTTTTCTTGCCCTCTCTAATCACTGAATTTCTATAACAGCAAATTACCTCGCCATTATTATTACACTATATGGACATATAGAGGGGCTCTTTATAGTAACACGTGCGGGATTCCCCAAATTATTTTACAATCATTCTATAATAGCGTATAGACAATATATAGAGACTTTTTGAGAAATTTAACGAGGTAATTTGTATTTTTCTGCATTTTTTGCTGTTATAGAAATTCAGATGCCTGTGCTCTAATTAGTAGTCAACACAAGATAATGATTTAAAGCTTGTAGTAATGGCTTTCTCTCCTTGGCGCTTATGATTAGACGGTTCGTTTTCCGACTGATTCTCTGGTGTCCGATTAATGGACTGTTTGTTAACATAAACAGGAAACACCGTAAAGCAACTGAACACTCTTTGAAAGCTGCGTTATACACCATTGAAAACCAAATCAACATAACATTCTTCCCGGGGGTCTGACTACATTGGTCGATTTGGTAGAAGACTTATGACGTTGGTCACGCTGACTCTTTGTAGCCATCTTATAGGTGCTGAACGCCAGATTGAGATCACAATTTGGAAATGTTAAAACTTGGGCAAATATTGTTAATAAGGACAACAAAGTAAGCAATAAATAGTTCAAAACTATTTTGGCAGTAAATGTTGATAAAATGTCAATTGAAAATCAAGAAAATGTACACAACTTGCCTTACAGGCTATGTCTACCCAGTACAAATGAAGCATAAACGATCAATATTTAGTTGTTTATTGTACTGGAAAGCAAAATTATTACTCTAATTTTCATCCCAGAATCATGATACAAATATTTCAGGACAACTTTTATACAACTTTACAACATTGAGTATACCATCTATAATCCGGTCTTCAGCACCATTAAGGCAGTATGTGACGGGCCGGGATTGGATACAAAACTCCTGGTTCAATAGCCATGGTCGTTACCGACTGAGCTTTTGCGGCTCGTTGTACACTAGTAAATTAATTAGCATAACAAGACATGTTATAACAGAAAGGGTCTTTATTTATTGTTTATCACATGATGTAAATATTATTAAAATAATGTGTGTATGTAACAAGATACATTTATGTGTATGCGTTAACAAAAATCTGTTTCTGCTCATGTTTATTTTTTATTTCTTTATTTATTTAAACTTTGTTCCGATAATACGTATACATGTAATTATAGAGTGTTAAGTCTACTACGGGATTGTAGTCGTTCACAATGAAGATTTCTCTCGGTAGATTAACACTTTCCCACACAAAAATATGCAGCAGACAACTTTGAAAACATGTTGACATGAATAATAAATATATCTCTAACATCTAAGTTAAATTAGTTGTCAAGTTTCGTCCTATCATTACTTCCTAAATGTTGGTAGTTGTGTAAATCCCGGGAAATAGCCCGCACCGAAGGCGTTGACACAGACTTTGCCACAGCCCCTGGAACAACATTTTTGACCCAGGGGACAGTCTCTATTACTGAAACAGTTATCTTTTGTAATCTGACAGGTTGTTATGACGTCATTAGGTGGACAATGGGCTGAAATTTAGAAAAATCAAAGTCACATTTAAAATCGAACATGAAACAAAAGCGATTTCTTAGGACTTTATCAGTAACTTGTAATACAGTTTGAGAGATCTCCGAGTTTTTGTTATGAGGCTCATCTCCAAATGACTGCCGAACGATTTCACACGTTGTCAAAGAAAACTCCGGACTTTTACATAGCAACGTTGCAGATCTAACAAAATGCATGCAACTCCTGCTCTTTCGTAGCACGGATTGCACGCTCTTTAATTGTATATTAATAACTTAATATTGGTACACAAAACGAAACAAAGTGTTTCTTATGAGTATTTGAAAAGGTGAGCAATATTCATTGGAAACCATGATCGGCGTAATTTTTCAAATCATTAAAAAAGTACCTGCGTGCCCATACACGCAAACGACTCCTTGAAACATTCTATGACATATTTCCGTATAGTGCAGAACCAGATTAAACCTCGCGGATTCGCCGACTGATCTGAATTCACAACGGTCGCTTATGCCTTACAGCTGGTTCTCACATATTACAAATAATTTAAACGTTTAAATTGTACTCACTGTCTGGCGGAGCAATTGGCCTTCTACAACAGATACCGGTACTGAGTGTCCTTGATGCTGTGGAACAAAATGCGTTTCTACCGCAAGGACTGCCCAAACCTCTCCATGGATAACATACTTGTTCAGGAACTACAGGAGTGGAATTGCGTGGACAACGGATGGTTGGAGCGGCTGTAACAATACGACTTTAAAGTTATTGATGAGTTCAATGAAAACTAAACTGTATACTTATGCACGAAGGGAAATCAACTCAGAGCTCAGTTCAATACACATGTATTTTAGCCTAAGTTACATATTACGCGTATTTAAGTTACGCGCTTAACTTGTATGCATGTTGGTAAAAGATTGTGTTACATTTCAAAAACGTTATCTAAATGTATGCCCATCAATGCAGCCCCGATAACCCGAAATGTCAGACGCACCGTGTAAGTGTTATCAGGATATTTCAGATATACATTTTTTGAAGGTGAGGTAGCGCCAACCTAGAACACGACTCATATGCATGTGTTATCTGGCGTATAGATATAAATTGCACTTGCATACCTGTCCAACTTCATTTCTTTTACATGTTGTCAATTATTTTATTTTAACCTTTATTTCTATTTCTGTATGACTTTTTGTCATGGTCTGATACAGGCACCCGTCCGGAAAATATCATACAACTAATAAGTTAAGCGTAGTAATCCTCATTTACACAATATGAGTATATTTCGAATCATTGAAGTTTATCCAAAATACATTGTTTTAACATTGCAAACCTTACGGAATATTTACTGATCAGACTCAAAGACAATGCTCCCTTACTTTTACACTGGGATAAAAAGCCATTAACTAGTTACTAATTTGGGCAGTATTATGTGAGACCATTAGTACTTAGATACTAAGTGCGTGCCGTTGTAAATAATCAGCTTTTAAGTCATACACAAGGAAAACAAATAGAAGTTCATCAGTTGAGTATGATTACTCATTAAACACATTTTGAACAGTCCATTTATTGATTTGTGTTTTTGCTAACTTAGTTTGTCTTTCGTTAGGATAGCTTTTGACCTTGAGAGAAGCCACCTTTATTTGATCTGTTTCCTGGTTGTCTAAAACACGAAGCTAATTATTGGCAAAAGTTTGACAAAATACTAATATAAAAAATATAAAAGTGATATATGTGTGTCGCAGTTCATCAATTGTTCCGCAATAATGATTTTGTATTACACGATGCATGTTTAAGTATACATACATAAAACAGTGTCAATGTATTATATACTGCGGGTTTAGCGTGCTCATTCTTTTGCCAATACAACTAAACAAAGGGCAACCTTTTCACTTCAACTTGATGAGTTATACTTTCATTTATACAGATTGCCTATATTTTGCCTGTATATTAAGCTCACCTGTGCACGAAGTGCAACGTGAGTTATTGTCATCACATTTTGTCCGGCGTCTTTTGAAATTAATTTTGTCAGAATGTTTGTATTAATGATATCTAAGTCAAGTTCAATTAGGTCATATTATGTCAGAAACAATGCCGCTAAATTGAAGGAACAAATTGTAAACACTCTAGAGGCCGCATTTTTTGCGAAGGCAGTTTGCAATTTAGTCAAAGTGTTTATCTAAATAATATCTAGGACAATTTCAAATATGTGTCAAGCCGGGTCAAAAACTTGGTCACTAGGCCAAATTGAACGGCAATCTTGTTAACGCTTTGGAAGCCTTATTTTCAACTTGAGCATGTTGAAAAATTATCAGAATGTTTGTCTTGATGATATGTAGGTCAAGTTTGAATATGGGTAATGATGGGTAACAAAGTAGGTCACTAGGTCAAATTGAAGGAAAAGCTTGTTAACACTCTAGATGCCACAATATTTGCTTCAGCCTCTTGAAATTTGTCAGAATGTTTTTGTGAATTATATCTAGGTCAAGTTTGAATATGGGCCATATTGGGTCAGAAACTAGGTCAATAAAGTAAAATATTGTTCAAACTCCGGAGGCCGCATTTTTACTTTGAGCAAGTTGAAACTTGTCAAAATGTTATCTTGATGATATCTAGTCCATGTTGGAATAAACAAAATTATTGATAACTAGGCCAAATGAAGGAAAATCTTGTCAACACTGTGGAGGTTGCATTCATAACAATTGTCTTTATTTGTTTTGCATCTCAGTACATTGCATAATTCACGTGAGCGAACTAGGTCCATCATGACCCTCTTGTTCAAAAGATGTATTCCGCAGATTTGTTGTGTGTCAGAGAGGATTAACTTGTGTTTTAATGTGACATATTTTCTAGAGATCTACACAATGCCTCTAAATCAACGGTCTATTACAGGAGGAATAATCCGTTCCAATCCCTCAATGCAGTTAGCTTCTTACATAGTCAAGCCCTATGTTATTTGTTCCCAAAAGATTCGTCTCAGCGAGAAAACAACAGGATATGTTAAGTGGTAAAATAAATATTTAAGGACATGAAATACGCCCTTCATCCCGGAGACGGACCGAGTAAACGCAATTAACTTACGATTGCACTGACAAGTGGGGCATCCGTCTTTCATCACATTTCCGTATTCACACCAGATGAGACAAACCGGACCGCATCTTACACGCCGATCATAGCCCTGACCTGTAACATTAAAACATAATGGTTGTATATGTGTTATCATTTAAAAATTCTACTTTCCTTATATCCGGAGAGTATCTATTTAACAGAAGATACATGTACATCTTCATAAGAACAGCGACATTTCAAATGTTATAACATTCAACAGAGTCGTACCTATAACTTTTTACTGACCTTTGAAACCTGTGTATCAGATGAATGTTGGAAATAGTGTGAGAAATATAAAATATTCAATATGTCATCCTAATGTAAAATTCTATGGAACGTATTTACATTTTTAAGAAGTCAAACATTTTGTTATTCAGTTTTATTTAGATTTTACGTATACATTTTTTGTAACAAACGGCATTACTTTGACGTTCCCTCACTTACTCTAAATACTAATGATAATTAAATAAATATACTTATAACAATGACGATGATGATGATGCTGATGATAACAACAATCATTTTATTTTACCTGTTACACAGCTTGCAAACAGAACAAGGGAACCAATAAATATCGTCAAATCCATTTCCACCAGCTTAAAGTTATCTCTAAGTACAGATTGACGCCACGCTGTGAATACAACAGTCGCACACATTTACATGCATTATATAGGGGACCATGTCCGGTTACAAGGACCTTGTGGGTTTCCCATGAACTCCAAATGTACGTGTTTGACGTCATTCACGTGCAAAACAAACGTCCGGTATAGGTACACAACAAACGTCCGGTATAGGTACAATATCTTTATGTTTTGTTAACCCTTTCGCTGCCAAAGGCGATACAAGTATTTTGCCAATAATGTAGATTCAGGTGAAACAGCTCAAATCGAGCTGTCCCTCCTGAAGTTTACATTGTTTGCTACTTAGACATAACATTTTACCAAATGTTCTAGTTGGACTAAAATAAAGTAGACCAATTTTCAACATGGAATAGTCGACTTAGTGAAATACGGCAGTGAAAGTGTTAACGACGTTACGGTACGTTAAGTTTTGCTTTGTTTGTCGAATGTGAGCCACGTCACCTTAAAATCGCACTTTGGATGTTTAGCGTTTTATGGTAGGTATAAGTATATTGTTTTAAGTTGTACTCCTAAAATGCCAGGATCTTTGTTAAAGCAGATG
>JAUELF010265297.1:0-11128 GCA_031471495.1 Clinocardium nuttallii | reverse complement strand
CTCTGCAGTATTTAAAAACAACACATGATTGGATAAGATGCTCAAAATAAGCAATTTTTTCTTTCTATCTATTGTTTTGTAGTCTATGAAAAATTGCTGTTATATAAAAAGTATATTCTTTTTGCAAACATGTTTTTGATCATACATCAATCTACAGAAGACAACATCTAGACAATTATATGGAAAATCTATACAACTGAAAGTTATATTAATCAAATATACTAGTATATATAACATTGTAACAAAAGAAGAAATTGCTCATTATGACCAATATCAGGAGAAAGGGTCAACTCTTTCCCACACACAACAAATCTGCAGCAGACGACTTTGAAAACATCCCCCCCAAAAATGTTCGGATTGTACAATAATTCAATAGAGTTGAAAACATCGTGACAAAAGGAGAAATTGCTTGTTTTAGAAAATTGTCTACTGCAGATGCATCAGAAAGTGTCTATTTGAGGGAAAGGGTAAATCAATACATGCTTCATGAAGGTCAACCATTGCAGTTTGCAATCAGTGTCGATCCAGATCACCTTTCATATCTCTGTGCAGAGTTATCTCGCTCTATGACGTTTTATGTTTAGTTACAGACCCTCCCTTTCCAAACAGCCTGACCTACAGTTTTACATATTGTGCATGCAATGTGAATGTTCATGCAGATCTGTAACTTCACCTGTCTTACCTACATACAACAAATTTGCAGCAGATGACTTTACTCAAGATCTGGAAAATCTGTAGGAATTAAGGTATACATGTACTTACTAAAAAAAGTTTTCAAAAGTCGTCTGCTGTAGATGTTTCAAAATGCGTCTTAGGGTAGGCTAGGTTTACATACAACAAGACTGTGCTTTTCCTGGGTTGTCATTCATATATGTTTTATTCTATCTTGGGTTGTTGACCCTTTCCCACATACAGATGCCTTTTGAAGACTTTACAGCAGATGTCTTCTGAAAACATTGTGGCAAAACGAGAAATTGCTCATATTGAGCAATTTCTCCATTTGCCATATTGTTTTCAACATTATTTAATAATTATACTTTCAATTGCAGAGGGTTTTTTTCCATATTGTTGCAGGTATGTTTTCAAAATTGTCTGATGCAGATTTGATATATATGTGGGAAAGGGTTTAATATTTTACGGTTGTGAAGAAAGTGCCAAAATGTTCACTACTTCATTTTAATTGTTATGACTAATATTATAAGAAATTTCTGGATTAATATTTATATCTGACATTTGTAACATTTGAAAGTTTGACTTTTGATAGAGAACTGAAAATATGGTCAGAAAGAGGAAATGTCTTCTCCTGAACAATCACACCTTTTTCTACAATGTTTCTTTCTGATAATAGCTGAAAGCCTGTGTGAATAGCTGCATACTTCTTTTACCAATGGATATAAAATATTCTGTGTGTGATGGTAGCTATTCATACGGGAAGTATGTTATTGTGCAAAGGTAGTGTGCGAAAATCAGGAAACACATTGTAAGGTGTACTGGTTGACATGATTTAACCCTTTCCATCATACTACAATTTGTGCAGCAGACGACTTTGAACATATTTTGTCAAAAAAGCGGTCTGCTGCAGAGGCGTCTGAAAACGACTATAGGAGATAACTGAAAAAAAAAGTTTAAAGTGGTGATCAGCTCCTATCAATCTACAATGTTTTCGAATATTGATAACTGCAATTGTTTCAGAAATCGTCTGTATCAGGAAAAGACATAATTTAAGTTAATTTTATGTCCAATTATCATGACATTTGTGTTATGTGATATGAATGTATGGTTATAATTATGTGGGCACGTTAAAGTGAAATAATGTATAAATGTATATATGTATTTTTTACACAGTAACAGAAATTATTAGTGATTATTTGATACTTTTTGTACAAGGTGGAATCTATGCAAATTAAATGATATTTATGTACCTAAAGCTGATTTAAGTTTTATTTTATAACGTTCCTTTATTGATAAATAATGTATGTAGCTCTCAGAGAGCCATTTCCCTCATACATGAAATCTGCAGGAGACAACTTTGAAAACGCCCAGACAAAAGATATATATATGAAAGTATTAGTATTGAGATTAGTTGAAAATGTCAATGGCGATAGGAGAAATTGCTCATTGTGAATCTTACAAATTGTTTCAAATGTAGAAATTGTTTTCGGCTATTTTTTCAGTATTGATTAACCCATTATATCACACAGACGACATTTGACACCATATGAACATGACTTTTGCAAACATTGCAATAAAAGGAGAAATTGCTAAAAACGAGCAATTTCACCTTTTATTGCATTATTTTCAACTCTGTATCAGTATGAATCTTTCAGTTTTCTAGATTTTTGAAATTGTTTATCTGATGATTGTAAAGCAGACGAACTTGAAAAGTCATGTGAAGTAATGGGTTAAAGATATTTTCCATAGATAAGCTATAAGTGGACTGCTACATAGTTCATTCATTCCTTAACCATATACCTAATGATATTCGTAGAGTCGTCTGCTGTTTCATAAATACATAAAATAACCGGATAATTAAAAATATAATTATGTAACAGAATTGAAAACATTGTAGAGAAACAGAGACATATAGATACCCGTATTTATACTTTTTCTCTGAGAGGAAGAAGAAAATGTTCTGAACAATTTCTCTCATTTTCCTGAATTTTCTCAAGCATAGCGTGTCCATTAACTACAAGGTCAAGATGACTTGATAACCTGATGTAATGTTTAACTTGTATGTACAAGTTGCGTCCTTTGCTACTACCTGGTTACTTTCACTAGAGTCTTAACTTATGTACGAAAACACCCGTCAATCCCGCGAAATGAAGTTAGAAGTTACACATAAAAACAAAACCATACTGGGATTTTTTAGCAAAACACGTTTTAGGTTCGGTGCCTTTTGAATGCAGGGCTCTCCAAATGTCATTGCAAAGTGATATAACGCTATCCGGTTATATAGGTAGGTCATCTATACATGTAAATAGGTTGGCGACCTTTTACAATTAAGGTCAAAGATCTGCAGCGGGCGACTTTGAAAACATCTGGGCAAAACTATGGAAAACGTGTTTTCATGTAAGTATAATTATTGAATTGAGTTTCAAACATTGTAGGAAATGGAGTAAATGCTTATTATTAATTCCTCATTTTTTCTGCAATGTTCTCAAAAGTTGTCTGCTGCTAAGACCTCAGAAAGCATCTGTATGTGGGAAAGTGTTGAGGTTTTATGGGAAGTTTAAATGCATACTAGATGCAATGTTGATGAAACTTTCGTTAATGGTCACAAGTTCATAAATCTTTTACAAAAATGAAATCCAAATATATTGTATACAGATAATTCAATATCGTAAGTCGAGGATGCTGTGTTGTTGCTATACATATGTTTAGGGCCAGATGACTATAATAATTACATATCAGGTAATTTTGAAATTAAACCGCTACATCATTAACAAAACAGAGTAAGACAAAGGTAGACTATAAACATTGACGAATACTTCAAATTATCAGTATGATATTGTTCAAGATAAGATAATTTAAACTGTGTTCGAAAGTATCCATAAGTATAGGTCAAGAAGGTCAACTTATTGTATAAATGGCCAACCGAATAAACTTAATCTAATCATTATGCACACACTGTTACATATGTACAGCATTCATTCAATATATGTATATCTACTTGTTCCGCCATCGGATCATACAGAAGCCTTAAACAACCTTTTCCCACTTGCAAGCGATTTCCGTTGCATCTGAAGCAGACTACTTTTGAGATAATTCTGGACAACAAGAGAAATTGCATTTATGTGGTTTGTCTGAAGTTATGCTTCCATTCAGAAATTGCTCATAATGTGTTTTGTCTGAAGTTATGCTTCCATTCAGAAATTGGTCAGAAAACAAAGAATTGTATGCCCTGCCAGCTGATTGATTAGAAATCATAGAGCTGTATTCCCTGAAAGCTGATTGGTAAAAAATTACACAACCGCATGCACTGATTGGTGGCTATTCAGAATTCATAGCACTTCATGTATGCCCTAACAGCTGATTGGTAAAAAATCAAAGAACCGTATGCACTGTTTGGTGATTGGTCAGAAATCACAGAACTGTATTCACTGCTTGGTGATTTGTCAGAAATCATGTAGAACCATATGCCCTGACAGCTGATTGGTCAAACATCACAGAACCGTATGCAATGTTTGGTGATTGGTCATAAAATCAAAGACTTTATGCACTGACAGCTGATAGGCCAACAATCATAGAACCGTATCCAATGATTGGTGATAGGTCAGAATGCCCTTGCAGCTGACTGGTGAGAAATCACATAACTTCATGCCCTGACAGCAGATTGGTCAGAAATCAAAGAACCGTACTCAATGTTTGGTGAATTGTCAGAAATCAAAGAACCGTATGCACTGTGAATTATCAGACATCAAAGAACCGTACTCAATGTTTGGTGAATTGTCAGAAATCAAAGGACTGATTGGTGATTGATCAGAAATCAAAGAACCGTATTTTTGCACTAATTGTTGAATTGTCAGAACTCAAAGAATCGTGTACATGTACATTGATTGGTGATTTTTCAGAAATCAGAGAACTTTATGCTTTGTCAGCTGATTGGTTATCAAAATGTAACATATTAATTAATAGATAAACCAATGGTTAATCGGTAGATTTGATTCAATTCTGTCCTTATGTCAAATTCATTTCCATTAGAATCATCTGGTCGAAACAACCTGCTATCTTGAAAATCAAAATGTAAACATTGCATTGGAGGAATTGCCCTTTTTCTTCGCTTGCTGGGCATTATTTCATTTCACTCAATACTTTCAAAGTGTCTGCTTCTTCACACGCGTCTAATGTCGTATGTGTTATAGAAAGCATATCACTGTGGTAGAGATTATCTTGCCGAAATCACTTACCCTATAAGTGACATATATAAACCAGTCCATTGATATACGCAGCGATTATGTCATGAACAAGAATGATGAATTTTATATTTGAACAATACTAAAGATACACCAAGACGACCAGACCAGTTCAACTATCCGTGTTTAACCCGGCTTTCTAGCAGTAATCAAGACAACAATCTTACCGAGATGGTAGAGGACTATCATGTCAATAGTGACTTTTGTTAATCATCAGAAATAACGTTGACCGAGTAGGGACTTCACGAATATGAGATAGTCATTATTGTGTTTACCAACAGAGTTATCGGGTCTCGATATGTAGGGAATTGATGCATCATTGCTCAATCATAAATAAGCTTTTCTTCCTCATATTGTTTTCATAGAAAAAAAACCTTCGCATCTTGTCTGTTAAATCTGGTCAACATGTCTGTCCTAACATATAACAGTTTATATGTTGGTATATTATATTTGATGAACCACAGCAATAGACCCACAAGTGCGCCGATAGTGTTGTGTTAATTACACAGAACACTACATGTGTGCATTGAGTCAATATCATTAAAACCAGACGACTTAACTCCTTTCATACGTGTAGACACATGTTGGTGCATCTGCAGCAGACAACCTTTGAAAACGTTGTGGCAAAAGAAGAAATTGCTCGAGACAGAAAACCAACAGTCTGGACTCTGCGTAAAATATCGATCCGGATTAGAATAAGAATGCCGCACAAACTTACCCGGACAGACATTTATCGCCTCCTGTGTATTTTCTGTTTCATGAATAATGACTCTATACATCTATCACGCTGAGACGGAATGTGTCGGGACGGATTAGCCTGCGCGGGGTGCGCATGCTGATCTAAGTCGATACATAACGCAGAGACCATATTGTTGGTTTTCTCGGGGCGGCTCATATATAACTTGTGACGATATAGTTAAAGTGTTGCCTATCATATTTCACTCCATTTTATGATAACCGTACGGGTATTGTATCATACCCCCATTTTCGCACGAAGAAGTTCATGAATACCGGACAGTGTTTTACTATCAATATCATGCCGCCCGTGAGTGGCCTTTGGCGATCACAATTTGGTCAAGATCTACATTTTATCACCATTCTAATTACTCAGTGAACTTTAATAAACACAACAGCTCTGCACCAGATGACTTTGTAAACATGAAGGCAAAATTGAATGACAATACACATATATCATTATTAAATAATGTCGACATTTGAAAACAGAATGGCAAAATGAGAAACTTGCCATAATAGTAGTGTCAACGTCAACCGCTGCAAAATGTCTGAAAAGGGACAGGTTAACCAATTTCTAGGTTTCAGGTTAACCAATTTCTGGGTTTTTTATATACTTTTTTATAATGTTTAACGCCGCTTTCAACAAGTTTCAGTTATATCACAGCATTTCATGTGTTAGTTGCGTGTTCTACTGGTCCCCTTTCCCCTGACACCAACGAGTCAGTCGTAATGTCAAAATCCCGAGCGTCACGGATTGAAAGCCATCGGTATTTATAAAGTCTTTGTGATCGAACTTTCTTTTCTCCCGCTGCTAAGAACCGAGTTCTACAATGGTTTACCTGACATATATGCAATAGAAAGGTTGGTTTTCCCATGGCCCGGCTTGTATACTGGTCTAAACAGTCAATGAATCGCACGTAATAAAACATGTTATAGCCTTGAGATGAAACTCAATTATCTGTGCAAGTTAGAGCTGCCCCATTTTGTCTCTTCTTGAAACGATATCATATGTATATTATATGCAGAATTATATTTGCTACATCGGTTTTAAAATCAAAGCGCTAAACGCATTGTTGTATTTGGACATGTGTACTGTGAAAAGATATGGCATTGTTCAAAAGATTGACAAACAACCGAGCATCGATCCTTTATGTATTATATTGCCAGTTCAGTGAATACTAAAGATCATCACTATATATTAGAATCATGCTGATAAATGGCAGTTGATTTTCGTGTACACTGCCCATCTTTAAGTCATAATTGTTTGTATACACCAAGTCTTAAATTGATACATTTAAATTGTATTGAGACAATGGCCAAAGAAAACATATGAAAAAAGGAGTCTACACTTAAAAATCCAAATCGGAATTGTGTTCGAAATATCGTATCGGTCTCCTCATCCCAATGTATAAGTGTAACCACTTTGAAATGAATCTGCCTTACAGAAACAACGGTTTGACCCAGTTATGCAAACCGTAACGGACAGATGGACACAAAGATGGACAGACAGACAGTAAGTCGCTCCGGCCAAAGTACAACGTTTGGGGGAAAGCACTCATTTACGAACAAGAGCATTTCACGGAATACATGTGTTGAAAGTCATATGATAATTGAGAACATGGAAGGACAATATAATACACACTCCAAAGACAGCATGCTTAAGTAATGCTTTTTGTGCACTGTACATAGGTATGTCATAAATTACCTACAAACCAAGTTTAAAAAAGGAAACAATGGACACTAATTGGCAATGGCTGTACTAAATAAGGAAAAATGTAGACAACTAAAATAAGCTGACCAGAGTTATGATCCTAGTATTTTGCCGTCTCCTGATCACAAGGTATAAGTGTGACCACTTTGAAATGTATTTGCAAAGCAGAAACAACTTTTTGACAAATTAATGCAAACCGTGACGATCGGACGAATGCACATACAGATGGACAGACAATGCCTCCAAGCTTTACAGACAGACACAACTAGAGTATTGATAACAGAAGACTGGTTTCGATGCGTCAAAACACGTCTGTGTTTAGGAAAGGGTTAACATGTTATGGTATTTGTAATGTATTTGTTATCACATATAAGCCGCACCGAGCGATTCGCAGGTTAATTGAATCTCTTAAACGGGACCGTACAATACCTATGTAGACATTTCTAGTTTATTTGTAAACAGATACATCTAGGACTAGATTACATGTTGACGGACGTTCAGTCTGCAACTACCTTACAATTTAAGTCCCCAAATCGTTAGAATCGCCTCTCTTATAAAATAAATATTGATCTTGCTGTTATAACTCGTATCAGAGACATATATATACATCTAGATCTCTTCTCGTATGTATATATGTTGAAATTAGCTAATCTCTTATAATCAGTTGATTGAATTTATATTTCCTAGTTGGGTTGACCTAATGACAGAAAGACAACGGAATGATGGAACAATGTCTTTTCCCGCGACATGTGAGATCATTCAACACATATCGCGCCCTGTTTTACCAACACCTCCCCAGTAGCTGTGAGACCGTTAGTACCATTCTTTCATGGCACGTAAACACACTTTGGACGACTACAGCTTAAGTGCTTATGTTATAACAAGTTTAAATGGTATGATATGTTTACACTTTGCAGTCCTCCTAACACTTGACCAATGTTATGATATGTTTACAGTCTTCCACAATCTGACATTTAGTTTCTTAGGAAATCATAATTTCTAAATCTTGCACTAAAAGCATTAACAAAACAGCCGAACCCCGGAAGCTCAGTCGGTAGCGACGCGGGCTGTCAATCCATTGGTTGTGAGTTCGAATCCCGGCTCGGCCAACTTTCTTTCCGACGTTTGAAAAAAGTCAATGCGACATGCGTCATTCATTTTCCACCAATGGGCTTAGTCTATGTGAAAAAGCAGCCAGTTGCTTGGGAAGATTGTTGTGTGTTGTACTGGTGTAAGAACACCAGGAAACACATGAGTAGGTGAACTGGCCGTGATATGACTGAGAAAATGTTTAAAACGGCGTTAAACCCCAATCAATCAATCACACCTTAACCAAGTAGATTAAATCTACAGCAAACAACGTTGAACATGGCTAGGCAAATATATTGATCTGAATGAAAGTATGAATTTTGAATAGTGATAAAAACCTTGTGAAAAAAGACAAACTTCCTGATTATCATTCATCTGTTGAGGTTAGTCAAGATGTGTCTAATAGGGGCAAAGGATAAAATAATAACTGTTGGCAACTGTTTGTGTTATCTAGATTATAGAACAAACTTGATTTCTGTTTCAAACCATTGTTTGAAAAGGAGGAATTGCTCATTGTCAGCAATTGCTCGTTTGCTCGTTTGCAAAAATATTTTCTTACGTAACTAAGCAGCTATAACGGAAACGATTCAACAATTTCCCGCTTACAGTCGCTTTTTGATGCATGAGCAGCAGACGGCATTGGAATACATCGTGACAAGAGGAGAAATTGCTTATCGTGACCCATTTCCCCTTTTTTCAGCAAAGGTTTCAATTATATATGTTACCCTAGATGAAAGGCAAACTGCTTGTTATCATTCAGCTGTTGCATATTATTCAAAATGTGTCTGGAAGGTGGAAAGAGTAAAATAATGTCACAAGTAAAACGTTTTAAAATCTTAAGCACGAAAAGAATTGATTCAAAACGTGTTTGGAAGCCTTGTGTGAAAGGGAGGATTTGCTCATTGAAAGCAATAGCTCCATTTTCCATAATATTTTAAATGCTCGGGTGTTATTGTAACAAGGAAAAGGTTCCGCTATCATGGAACCGATGTAACCTTCATATTGTGTTTTACTCGTTGGAACTCTTTTTGACTCATTAATGTAAGCGGATGGATTTTCGTTATTGGGTCGAACTAATGAAATCATTGTTAGACCAGATGGCAAACCAATCAAAACTCGAATTTCACGAATGGAGACAGATGTGCGACTTGGTTGCAGCCGTAAGTCGATTTTTCGAAAAGCAATAGGATCGTTGATTGACGTAATGTACATACCGGATTTTACAATGGATGTAAACCGGAATGGATCAAAATGAAAGAGTGGAAAATACAGAGATATACAGCGAGATCTATGTAATTTTCAATTATGAGCGTAAGCATTTGTCTATGTTCTTGATAACCATATACTCCGTTGGATTTTCTTTTATTAACAAGAAGGCCATACTCGCCCTGGATAGCTTACCTGAGTAATGCAATTAGTCATGCCAAACACAACAACTTATGTTGCGTTTAGGTAAGCTAATACAAGAAGCCCGAAAGGACCAGTATAGAGCTCCACTGCCATATAGCGAAACAATCCAGACCTTATGGTGTCTGTCTTTTGTCAAATTAATATGACTTAGAAGGTCTCGAACGAAATGTTGTCTGTGTACCAGTTTGTATTTCAAAATCTGACATTTAGTTATCATAATTTCCAAAGCTTGCACTTAAAGCATAAAGAAAAAACTCTAGCCCCAGTCGCTGGTGGCCATGCCTTGACCAATCAACATAGCTAGAAGGAATCAGGTAGAGGATCACTTATTTGTTAATCAATGTGATTATTTTGGAAGAAAACATCTTTAAAGTTTTCACTATATTTATATTAGACATAACAGCCCTGTCCTTTGGATGCCATGGTTTTTTTTACCAATCAACTTGGCTCGAAATGATGTGTACAGGCTCACAAAGGAACACTTCTACAAACTTATTTTGAAATCGGTAAGATACTTACATATAAGAAGATTGTTAATGTTACCATATATACCATCCGGTTTTTGTCTTTTACAAATCAGTATGGCTTGATGTAAACTCGTCGAGGGTCACTGCAGGAACATTTCTGCAGTATTATCTGGATAAAGGCCAGATACTTTTGGAGAGGATTTTTAAAGTTTTCACTATAAGCTAGAACAGCCCCGCTCCTGACGGCCATGTTTTCGATCAATCAAAATGGGCTGAAGAAAACTGATAAAGAGTCACCCTAGAAACATTTCTGCACACATTATTTTGGAAATCGGTGAGACACTTTCGGATGAGAATACTTTTCAATCGAGTTTTAATCATCAAGAGGAATGAGTTCGTGCTACCAACACCGCCCGCTAACAACGAATAGCCGAACCATTGTTGAATTACAACACTAGCCCAAGTTGTTATCTCAACATCATCAATATTTCACAGCATTGTTTGGGGTATATTTGAGGTTGTAACCTGCTCGGTTAAATTTAATATTTAAGACAATATGTCATATAAATCACATTAAGAGAGTGTCTGCCGCATTCAATCAGTGCATGTAAAATGTAAACGTTCAATAGTTTCACAATACCTCTATCGCTATATTTTAGAACAGAAACATAAAATTGGCTGCATTACAGAATCAAACAGTTCAACATATCAATGTGTTTGGAACTTATTAAATCAAAGCACTGATAGTGCTGACAGCAAGGGGCTAACTGCAAAATACATTTGGACATGGACTTACCGATCCG
>JAUELF010265286.1:0-11129 GCA_031471495.1 Clinocardium nuttallii | reverse complement strand
ACCTTTCAATCTATAGAAAGCTATGACTAATTGAATAGGTGAAACTTACAACCTTTCAATCTATAGAAAGCTATGACTAATTGAATAGGTGAAACTTACAACCTTTCAATCTATAGAAAGCTATGACTAATTGAATAGGTGAAACTTACAACCTTTCAATCTATAGAAAGCTATGACTAATTGAATAGGTGAAACTTACAACCTTTCAATCTATAGAAAGCTATGACCAATTGAAATTATTCACAAACTGAATTTGTTAAACTTGCCACTTATAATTCTTTTGAAAACTTTGACCAATCTACTTGATGAAACTCACAAACTATAATTCTTTTGAACATTTTGACCTCTTTAAACCTACCAGCAATAATCATTTTAAAACCAGTGACAATTGACTATAAGTGTATTGTGAGCATTTGACATATTGGCCATAATTTTAAAAAAATATTCGGAAATTTGAGAACATAATTTCGAGCTGAAACCTTTGCGCTTCTTTCAATGTTTTAAAAGTTTTCAGATTCAGAAGCATTTAACATAATTCAGTTGCATCATGGAACAGTTAAATAAATACGATAGGGTTGAAACAGTTTATAGGAGCTTCAGTTGGAACCGTATCTGATTGTGTTTTTAGCTCAGCTGAGAACGGAGTGCTTAAGGTGAGTTATTGTGATTTCCATCGTACATAGTGTGTCTTTCAAAATATTTTCCTCTGTAACCAGTTGGTCAATTGGGATGACACTTTACAGCAAGCCTCCTCTTAATATTCCCACCACAATTCCTCAATGTGTTTTTTTTGTATCTATAAGAAGTATTGTTTCCATGGCAACACAAAGACAAAACTTTAATATTCTTCTCCCAAACTGGTAAGCAGATATTCAAATAATTATATGCTAAAATGATTATTGGTGATCATGCAAGCCTTGTTTATTGGTTTGAAAACATAGGGTAGCCTGTTTTGTCATATATGGATTTAGCGAAAATCTTTATAAATCTTCTCCTTCAAAGGTGTCTTACTGATTATCAAACAAGTAAATTGGTTGAAAAATCAGTATTTGAAAGATTTTCAAAACGAAAATGTTCGTTCGGGGATGTTTTGCAGCAATACAAACTTTTAAAACATATCCCTTTTCGAATGTGTGTAGCTTAATACAACAAAACATTATTGTTCCTTGAGTGGCCCTTTAAGAGATTCCTTTAATCCTTGTGTACATATGTCAAAAAACATGACTTCCAGGGGAAGGAACTGCTTCACCCCAAGTGGATGACGTGAAAACTTTATAAAAATATTTTCCTCAGAAGGTATCAGACCTATTACCAAATAACTAGTAAAGACATTTTCCCTGGATAAACCTCGACTTGATTCCTTCCGTCCATGTTGATTAGTCAAAAGACATGGCCACAAGAGGCTGAGGCTACATTGCCCGTTATGCCCAGAGCATACGATTTAGACATCTCGAAAGAAAATTAATGTCTGAAATTAAAATAAATATTTATTTTTAGCCCTTCTATAAGTTTCCTCAAGTCATATTTTTTTGACAAAAGACAGACCGCATAGGTTTGGGTTATTTTGCCTTGTGGCAGTCGAAACTGTACTGTTCGTCTTGGGCGTCTGTATTAGCTTACCCAACTTCAAAATGAGTTAACTCAGGTGAGCCATCATGACCCTCTTGTAAATAATAAAATGAGTATCTATGTTAATACTTTTTGTTTTAGAGCCAAGTTCCAACATGCCTTTAATTCTGGGAGTTGCCATAGGAGGAGGGGTTGCTGTGTTAATCTTAGTATTAATCTTAGTATTGGTAGTTGTTGCAGTCTACAGATACATATCAAAGTAAGTACCTGATCCTCTCATTCCTGGTATAATCAATTATCAGCTGCGCCTCTTTATTTGAGACTTTAACCCTTTTCCTACATGCAGACGCTTTTGGTTGCCTCTACAGAATACAACTTTTGAAAACATTGTGGCAAAGGACGAAATGCTCATAATGAGCTCAATTTCCCTTATGTTATCAACTCTTTTTTATAATAAACTCATGTATGTGGGAAAGGGTTATCGGCCCTGAATCTAGATGCATATTTACTTCATTTTAAGAAGCCAAACTATTATTTGGACTCAAATTAATCTGTATAAAGATGTATTTTTTTTCATCTTCAGAAGAGGACTTTCAAAATCATTGTTGAAACAAAACATTCTTGACTCTTGACAGTTATAGTTTATCACCAATACATTGCATGCGGGTTCCATTATAAATTCATCGTATGATCTCCGTTATGGACACAGGTACACATTTCCTTTGCTGTACTTGAAAATGAAGATCAATCTGTTCATTTGCACTATCTGATCATGGAACAAAATGTTCTCTTATTACTTACACAAGTTAGTTAGAAGAGTTGTTCAACATATGTTGAAGACTAAGCGGAATGAAAGGTTGATCTTAAAACAACACTATACAGCTTTAACCTTTACTCATGGACACGCTCAAATATAATCATTGCATGTCTCTTCCATTTCAAGCCATAATGACACGTCCCTTCCATTATCAAACCTTTAGTGCACACCCCTTGTATTATTAAATCACCATCACACGTCTCTTCCATTATCAAATCAGCATGGTATGTCCCATTCATAAGCAAGCCATCATGGCACGTTCCTTAAATTGTTAAGCCATCGTAGCACATCCTTTCCATTATCAAGCCATCATAGCACATCCTTTCCATTAATAAATCATCATAGCACGTCCTTCCCATTATCCAATTATCATGTACTTTCCTTCCATTATAAAGCCACCATATCACGTTCCTTTCCTTATCACATCATCATGGCAAGTTCATTCTTTTATCAAGCAATCATAGCACGTCATTCCCATTATCAAATCATTATAGCACGTTCTTTCCCTCATCAAATCATCATAGCACGTTATTTCCCTTATCAAATTATCATAGCACGTCCTTCCCATTATCAAATCATTATAGCACGTTCTTTCCCTTATCAAATCATCATAGCACGTTCTTCCCTTATCGAATCATCATAGCACGTTCTTTCCCTTATCGAATCATCATAGCACGTTCTTTCCCTTATCAAATCATCATAGAACGTTCTTTCCCTTATCAAACTATCATAGCACGTACTTCCCATTATCAAATCATTATAGCACGTTTTTTCCCTTATTAAATCATCATAGCACGTTCTTTCCCTTATCAAATCTTCATAGCACGTCCTTTCCCTTATCAAATCATGTAGCAAGTTCATTCTATTATCAAGACATCCTAGCACATCCTTCCCATTATCAAGACATCATGGCAGGTTCATTCTATTATCGAGACATTAGAGCACGTCCTTTCAATTATTAAATCATCATGGTACTTTCCTTCCATTATCAAGCCGTCAAGGTACGTCCCTTCCATTATCAAGCCATCATGATATGTCGATCCTTACAATTATCAAATCATGATGTCATTTTCCTTCCATTATTAAATCATCATGGTACTTTCCTTCCATTATTAAGCCGTCAAGGTATGTCCTTTCCATTATCAAATCATCCTAGCACGATAATATAGCACGTTTCTTTTATTATCAAGCCACCATGGTACGTCATTTCGTTATCAAATCATCATGTCACTTTCCTTCCATTATCAAGCCGTCATGGCACGTCTTTTCCAATAAAAATCATCATTGCACTTTCCTTCCATTATCAAGCCATAATGGAACGTTTTTTACAGTCAGTATCAATTTATCATTGAACATCCCTTCCATTACCTTATTATTGTATCATGTCGCTTTCATTATCGAGCCATCATAGCACGTACTTTCCATTATCACATTATCATGGCACTTTTCTTCCATTATCAAGCAGTCAAGGAATTTCACTTCTATTATCAAACCATCATGACACGCCCTTCCAATTAGCAAATCATCATGCCATTTTCCTTCCATTATCAAGCCACCATTGAACGTCCTTTCTATTATCAAATCATCATTGAACGTTCTTTCTATGATCAATTTATCATTTAACATCCCTTCCATTACCAAACCATTATAGCATATCAAGCCATCATAGCAAGATTTTTTTTCAATTTTCAAATCATCATGGCATTTTCCTTCCATTATCAAGCCATCAAGGAACGTTATGTCCTTAATAATCTTTTCATTGGACATTCAATTCTTTACTTAACCACCATAGCACATCCTTTCCATTATCAAATCATCATAGAACGACCTTTTCTTTACCAAATCATCATAGCACTTTCCATCCATCACCAAGCCTTCGTGGAATTTCCTTTACATTATATATATATAATAATCATGGAACATTCCCTTCCATTATCAAGCCATCATGGAACGTTCTTTCTATTATTAATTTACCATCCCTTCCATTACCAAACCATCATAGCACGTCTCTGTCATTATAAGCTACCATCAAATATCCCTGCAATTATGCAGCTATCATAGTACATGTATGTCATGATCAAGCCATCATGGAAATTGCCATCTATTATCAATCCATCATGGCATGAACCTTCTTTTATCATTTTATAATTGCAAGACCCTTTCGTTATTATTTTATTAACATCCACAGGAAGAAGAAGAAGAAGCAACAGAGGTATTCTCCAGATGATGAGCTGATGCATAACAGACATGGCTATGATAATTATACAATGACAGTAGCTAGAAACCAGGCCCGCCCCATAGCTCTTTACGAATATATAGGCTATCCGGCTCTTGGGTACAGACCCGACATCAGTTTCCATGAGGGAGCCTACGCTAGTGGGTACAGGAAACGCCCCAACATCAGTCGGGATGCTGGCCAAGAAACATTTGTGTGGCACGCTTAGTTGTCAATCTTTTTAGATTATCAAAAAACACACCAGAATACATAGCCTCTGGATAAACATAACACCCATATACTCATAGTAAAAACAAATATTTTACAGAAATGTGTAATACCATTTAACCAATGTAGACACGTTTTTTACACATGTGCGGATTTTTTTTCTCGTCAGATATTGTGGTAAGATGAGATATTACTTTACGGAGATTTTCCATACTAATGTCTGTATATGTTCAATGTCTCCATTAGATTTGATGATAGTTAAGCATGACAATGGTCACGCCTACTACTAAGAGGAATTTAACATAATTGATCGCTAAAACCAAGGAGCTTCATAAGAGCAGAAAACACAAAAACTTGTATCGTTTATGGGTCGATGATCAATAATACATTTAAACAATGAGTATGCATTAAGATTTGGACTGCCTTGTCCGCTGTTTATAAACTTGATCGCAAAAAGATTGGTTAAACAACTTATACGAATCAGTTTGACTATAAACAATGTGCAAACGTGATCACGAGCAGAGGACTCCAGGATATACAAGCCTATCGCCTAAAGCAATTTAACCCAGCTATAGCTCAACAGCACCGGTATAAGATTCTTGTATCTCAGTGTCTGCATTTGCTACTTTTCCAGCTGATGAATTTGTTCACTGTTCGCCTAACAACAACACTCTTCTACGATAGCAATTTACAAAGCAAACCTACGCATTCCGTATAAGTTCGGCGGTGTTTTTGACGCTTAATACGGCATAGGATGGTACCCCGTGAATAATAGGCGCAAATAAAGTCCGTATTGTAAGACGCTTACGTAAAGGAGACTAAGCATCTATACGAACCCATCTACTTGATTTCTAACGATAAAAAAAGCTAGTGTCGCTTTGATATTAACAAAAAATGGTTATTTGTTTACAGAATCAAGTGGCCTTACATAATGAAGTTTGTTCGTACCGCTCTACTTTCGCCATAATACCCACGCCTCGGGGGACAAGCGTCCCATACCCGTATGCTACATTAAGTCTCTAAGCCCATGCCCAATACATGCATAACCAGCAAATTAGCTAGTTAGCAATGTACCTTCCTCCTACATGCCCACTTCGGGATTAATAACCCTTTATTAATGAAAATGACAATCAGACAACATGATCATGATTTATGTTTAATTTAAAAACAAAAACAAAAAACATTCACAATTACAAATTCCTATCTGGAATTAAATGAAGTTACGCATACTTTGCCTATCTAACATGGTAATAGTTAAATATAACACAATTCTAGTCACAAGAATTGAAGCATCTAACTTGTAATTTAAAACTACTCAAAACCACTGTCCATTGGACAATACTTTATCATTAATTCAATATCACAATCTCCTTTGATTGGAAAACTAATATCGGATGGTCGTTACAGACGGGGCATATCGGCTGGACTCTTAGTGTCGTTTAAGTCTTAGCCATAGATGATCTAAAAGCAAAGACATAACCAGGAGTCCATACTTGTTTTCTACGTATTCGCTTTGACTCTAAAACTACTTATTGTTTTAGATTTAGTATATTGTTCTTCCATATAAATGACGTGACTGGACTAGAAATTGCTACGTTTGTCCCAAAATAAATTACTGTGAGCTCATTCGAAAAATTGGCATATCTGATAAGGAAAATCTCATTTACTTCTACTAGTATTCGGGCTATAAGTCCCCTTTTTTCAATCGAGGAGAGTGTCAGAAGATTCCAAGATGCCTAACTCATATAAGGTACCACCCCAGTCTAATAACCTTCCTTTTAGATTGATTTCAGATCGACTTGGTACTGACATCTTTGTGCTAACAATTATTCTGTAGCAACATATCTTACCGATTCTTTTCAAAGTTCATGCTTTCTAACTTACGTTCATATAATATATATAAGATATATAATAGCATCAACATCCATCTCGGCTACCATCATATCGGTTGGACAGCTGATTCCATCAATCACAACCGTTTTTACCGTTGTGTTTAAAATGTCTCCAGACGCTGATATTATTTTCCTATCAAACTTTCTTAGACTGTTTGATCCTCTGAGCTTCTCGCACATGTTGGATGACAACAACGTTAGAGTTGCCAACATGGTTACTTCCACTAGCACACACCGTAGTCTTATTCTTTGGATCTGTTTTGTCCGTTTGGTCTTTAACATAAACCTTTCGATCATGATGAGATGACTCCTTTGCAATCAGTGTCAGCTAATGATGCATTATAACTACACGATGCTGTTTGTGTAAAACCTTCTTTAAGCTGTCTAATTTCAGCTCGAAACAACGCCCCCAGTTCAACAGCATGGCTTTTTTAACTGCATAATTCAGATTAACGAGCCTAGACTATTTTATTTTTAATCTCAGTTCAGATCTGAATAAAGAGTCGACACACTGTGCTCAAATGTCTGTCGAACATCACATAGTGCCTTTGGGTATGCCAAATTAGTAAGCCTTCTAATATCTTGACCAAATTGAGCCATGGTTTCAGATTATTCTTTCAGACCGCGTTCACGAAGCTGTACCCTATACGGTTATGTCTGATTCGGTGGTGCAAATATATATTTAAGAGCACTGAATAGCTCATTCAGCTTTCCCGACCCAAGATTACCAAACACTCCCTGTGCTTGTCCACGTAACGAGACAGAAATATATAACCCGTTCTGTTCGTATGGCCAACCATTCAACTCTGCACTTGCATCGAAATGGGCTTTATGGTCCATCCATACTACACTACTACCAAGCATAGCTTGTTTCATCATAACAGACCTAGCTTTCCTGTGTGTTACAAATATAGCAGGCCTACACCGGTCGTCTGATAGCCCATCACACATACTATCAGCTTTCTCGCGTCTTACAGATGGTATAACTGATCTTTAAATCCTGTGACCTTAAGATTGCTCAACCCTATGAGTCTGTGGCGTAGACATGAGTCCAGGATTGGGATAGTCTTGAAGCTCCCTTTTGAACATTGATATGTCACTCTCTATGCACAGAATTTCGTCCTGCTTCTATAATTCTTTGATCTGATGATACATACTTTGAAAAGTATGTTATTACGCTCATCCATTATTATTGATCTATGACCAGTCTATTAGTTAGGACTTAGGAGTAATAGTCCCTTATTGGGGGCCGAAAATATTAGTTTGGTTGACTTACTTCCAGATGGAAATCTTTAACTCCTTTCCTTTCGCCACACACTTATCTGATATACCATATATATATATATATATATAGTATCTGCTTTAAGGTAATCTGATGTGCAAGATTGTATTAGTGAAATTACATAAAGTTTAATATATTTAATTTTGTCAAGTGTTAAAAACTGTTTGAGAAAAGACGAAATGTTCATTTGAGCAATTTCTCCTCAAAATGTTGTATGCTGCAATATCTTTAATGGGGGTAATGGTTCGTACATGTGTTCTAATTAGTTTTTGTTCTTTTTTTGATGAATATTTATATTATTTAAAAGAAATGTAACTTAAATGACAATTATTATCGAATATTTTGAGAAATATTTAGGATTAAAACATGTTTCATCTTTTTCAACTCTACTGTGTTTTACAACTTACCAGATACTTACCAGATATTACGAGAGTCTGCTTTGATTACATTTGATAAAAATGCTTAATATATGTAATTTTGAAAATTTGATTTAAAGACCTTCCGATATTTTCTCTTACTGTGTTCTGCTCTAAATGCATCCGGATATGCTTTTATCAGTACCTTAAAATTGATTTGGTCACATCTAGTATGTGAATTTGGCTACAAAGTGTCAGCTTATTTTAGGTACGTGGTATGATATCAAACTTGAAAAATGCACTTGCGTTTGTGTGACATTGTTAAGCACGTTATAAGCGTTTAGTTGTATGAGCCAGTCTATTAGAAATGGTACAAGTTAGCTTTAGTGGACAATGTAGAACTCAATCAGACTATGCATCATTACGGTATGATCCAGATATACACTGTTCACATTGTTACTTATGGCCCTGTCACACTATTGCGTATGAGAGAAACGTATTAGTGCGTATGAAAAATCACGAATTAATATTCATACGCACAAGAAGCCCTTGAATATACAGAACTATTTGTATACTTACCGTATTGAACCTATGAGTAGCGTATGAGTAGCGTAACACCAGCGATTAATCAGCGTAGTCTGAGTATGACAAGCGAATGAGTAGCGTATGAACTGCACATGTCTAGCGTACCACTATCACGTGACAAAGTGCCAATATAATTCCACGAAGTACTGAATCTTGGAATGGGAGCATCTATATATACTTTATAAATTTTTTTATCTGGCAATACGCAATAGATACGCTTGCCATACGCCAATCATACGCTAGTTGTACGTTATGTTTACGTTACTCAGTCGCCAGGCATAAGCCACAATGTATATATACGTTGTAGATACGTCAGACATAAGTTAGAATTACGTTACTCATGCGACATCAATACGCTAGCTGTACGGTATACCTTCCTGTCAGCGTATGACCAGCGTACTCGACATATGCGTATGCGCCCTTGCTTGAAACGTATAAAACCTATGCGTTACGTACCCCTAGTGTATGTCAGCGTATACTAGCGTATGCGTGATGTGTTTAAAACGCTGACATACGCTAGTACGATACGCAACAGTGTGACCGCGCCTTTACATATAAGCTTGTTTGAAGCTTATGTCAACTTGAGTAGATTATGATAAGAAGGAGCAGATGTACCGGCTGATCTGAACTGTTCAGGAATACTTTGACTGGCTCCTTTGTGTATAGTGTATGTATAAGTATATTGTATTAATCAGTTATATATATATATATATAAAATAACACTCTTGTTATCTTTTCCTTTGTGAAACTCACACCTGTCATAACCTGTGTCAGTAGTTATTACCACAGTGAAATATGAGCATCACCAACTGACATTCACCCGTTATCCACCAATGGGCTTAGACTATGTGGAAAAGCAGCCAGTTGCTTGGAAATAATGTCGTGTGTTGTACTGGTGTGAGAAAACCAGGAAACACATGAGTAGGTGAACTGGCCCCCGTGATATGACTGAGACATTGTTAAAAACGGCGTTAAACCCCAATCAATCAATCAATCAATCACCCGTTATCCGAATAAACTGAACCCAAATTGGTGTCACAAACGCGGATCTCGCGGGAATTGAGAACAAAACGGTAAGTAAACAATTAAGTCAATTATTTAGAAATTATAAAGCCTAGCTAAATCCGAATAATGTATGCTGAAAGATGAATAACTGCGTCCACCACAGACGAAGTATTGGTGTAAATGTCTCTCTCGAAATCAAAGTAGTATACCAAAAAGGTTGTATTGCAATAGTTTTTGTTACATTTTTTACTTTGAAGTAGTATTATCAAATTTTTTATCTTTTAATGTTATTATCATGTCGAGTAAACACTATTTCGATGATATGTATAAGTAACAGTGTGTAAAATTGCTTATTGATTGTAAGCATTAATTGAGGGGATAACCTATGACTAAAAGTGAAAAACATGGTGGTAAAAGGAGAAATTGCTCGTTTTGACCAATTTCTTCTTTGTCACTATGTTTTCAAAATGCTGTCTGCTGCAGAGACGTCAGAAAGCGTCTATATGAGGAAAAGGGTTAAACAATTCGGCGCTGTAAGAGTTAAATGTGAAGGCCGATATTGGTCTACAGTGTTCGTAAATTAGGATTAGATGTCGTGTGTTACGTCAAACGTAAACTGGTGTGTTTTACAGCTACTGACAGAGGGATACGAATTAAAATGTTTGATTGATTGGGGTTTAACGCCATTTTCAGCAAATTGTCAGTCATATCACGGCGGCCAGTTCACCTACTCGTGTGTTTCCTCGCTTTCTCACACTAGTCCTCCACACCAACATTCTTTCCAAGCAACTGGCTGCTTTTCCACATATACTGTAAGCCCTTTGGTGGAAGACGAATGATGCTTGTCACAGTGGCTTTTGTCAAACGCCGGAAAGAATGTTGGCCGAACTCGGGTTCGAACTCACAACCCCTGGATTGATAACCCGCGTCGCAACCTACAGAGCTACCGGGGCTCGAATAGAAAAGCCACTTCCCACATACAGACGCTTTCTCACGCCTCTGTAGCAGACGGCCCCTCACTTATTTTCCCCCGACTTGTAGACGCGATTTGACAACTCTAAATGAGACGAATTTTGATGTCCCAAACTTTACTGTTATTTAACCCTTTTGCCGAGCCCCATTAGCTCAGTCGGTAGCGACGAGGGCTGTCAATCCAGGGGTCGTGAGTTCGAATCCCGGC
>JAUELF010265275.1:0-11129 GCA_031471495.1 Clinocardium nuttallii | reverse complement strand
CATTGAGAGGATGCTTCCTGTGAAGTTTCAACCAAATTGACCCACTGGTTACTGAGGAGAAGAAGTTGACGGACGACTGACGACGGACGCCGGACAAAAGACGATCACAATAACTCACAATAGCTCAGGTGAGCTAAAAAGTGAAATTAAATCGAACACAGTCCAGCAGTTATTTATACATGGTGTTGTTTGCTTATGTGGATTTTGCATTGGTTTTAGAGAGCATTTTAATGTAGAACATTATGGGCCATGCCAAAAATGCTTGCAATGGATCAAGTTAGATTCTTACAGCACAAGGCACGAGGCGATATGCCCTGCAATAATTGATGGGAATAAATTGAATAAAATGACGAGGTGAAGTCATAGTGAACTCTTCGATGTTACATCATAGAGTTGACGCACGACGCACACCGGACAAAAGGCGATCACAATAACTCACCTTGAGCAAAGCTCAGGTGAGCTAAAAAGGTTTGGTAAGGTCAAATATGGCCCTCTTGTTTACATTGTAAAAATATATATTTTTTTTTTCAGAGACGATGGAAGAAAAATTGCCACCAATAAAAGAAATGGCTCAAAGAAGTGAACCAGCGGCAACCTTGGAATCTTTAGAGCAACCCACAATAAAACAAGGTATAAACGATTCTTCAAGGTAAGATACTGGTTCTTACTGTTGGAAAACTAGTCATTGAGTGACGGAGGTTATCAAAATTTCTGTTTGGGTGAAAATTTACATAAACAGAAATATTGGGGGCAATAGACTACAGCACCAATAGACCATTTTGTGCCAGTTTGTACTCTTCCGTAATTAATGTGAAATAAGTACAAGAAAAACTAGAACTTTAATCACTGAAGATGATAAATACCCCCAAAACAGCATGTTGACCTACATCATAACTAAATAAGTTAAAGGGCCATAACTCTGTAAAATAACATGCAATTGTGAGACATATAGGATATGCACAAATATATCTTCTGTTGATATAGAAGCTTCATGTAAAATGTTATTGAACTCCACCCAGTGGTTTGTAAGAAATAAGCCGGACAAAATATGGCTTCTGACCGACACAGTGCCTCGTCTATATACCCCCTCTTCTTCGAAGGGGGTATAATAATGGCATTATTCCCAGCTTAAAGCAAAAGGGTCCTGTATTCTCTTTGACAATCTGTCTGTGTCCAAGCCATTATAAGTCCCCTAGCCGTCCAACGGAAGGGGATTATAGGTTTGATTGATTCACTCGAAAACTTTAAGACCGTTTCTACTCTGCAATTAAACATAACTGGATGTCTAAGTTATAATCGGTAGGTCTTTCTGAAATCATCATTTATAATTTGGTGTTATAGTTGTACTCGCCAAAGGATACTTTATGTCAAGCAGGGTAAAAATGGGAAAATTGCTGCTCTTCAATTAATTAAAAATAAGTTAACAACTTTGTGGCTTTTTAAACTCAGTGCTGCCCTTGAATAATTAAAAGTAAGTTAACATTTGTGTGGCTTTTTAAACTCAACTGTCCCTTTTGTATAGCGGGGACAACGGTGTCTTGCTATTACTTCCTATAATAGGTTTATGTAATCATTCATAATCATTTTATCCACTTTCCCAAATAAAGTAATTTCATATACTTGCAGTGAGAAAATATCTAGATTGGACAAAAAAGTTAGAAAGCTAGAAGACAAGTTCTCCCGCCGTTTGGACTTGCTAGAGAAATCGGACTGTAGACCAACACTTGGTATGCCGTCAATTAGCACCAAAGATGACAACAGTGACAGTATACCAACACATAGAAACAATGGTGACAGCAAACCAATTACACATAGCAACAACAATGGTGACAGCAAACCAATTACACATAGCAACAACAATGGTGACTGCAAACCAACAGATGGAAACAACAGTTCCAATAGCAAGGATGATAAAGATATTGAAATGGGGGTCACCAGATGGTCCAATGACCATGACATTTTTAAGTACATGTATTTATGGTTTGTAATTCTGACCAAGGAAGAAATTGTTAACTTTACTAGGACGGGTAAAAGAACAGTAAAATGTGTTGACGTGAAGCCGAAACTGGATCAAGGCAAAATTAGCACACTAAGCTGGACAAAGGAGCATTTATAAAAAAGTTCGAAAATCTACAAAAAATTCTCAGAAGAAAATAATTAGTAAATAATCAAGAAAATGCCGCGTTCATCTTGTGTTTTTATGTTCCCAAAGGATTAGACATTTAATATTCACACTGTTCATCCATTCGTCTATCCATACGTTCTTGTCTCAGCCATAACTCTTTAACCGTAAATTGGAATTCAATGAAACCATGATAATAAATGCCTTTGAGAAAATCCAAGAACTGTTCTTGAACCAGTTCTGCAACTGATTCATGAACTTCAACAGTTCTGGAATTGGTTCCAGAACTATTCAAGAACAATTCTGGAACTACTTCAAGAACTGTTCTTGAACTGGCAGTTCTAGAACCGGCCATTTCACGTTCAAGAACAGTTCCAGAATAGTTCTTGATTTTTTTAACAGGGGAACTCTTGACTGCTTTTTGTAAAAGTTATGCCTCTTTTAAAGTCAGAATTTTGGTTATTTTTTGTGTTAAGGTCCACTTGTTTCAGGAACCATTCAAGGTTGTAGAGCTTTGTTGTCTGGCATTTCAGGAGCAACCACATAGGACAGTTTCATAATTCTTGACTGAATTTTGTCAGTTTTTCCACATAGAAACAGTTCAAGATACATCTTTTTTTTACATACAATGACGACAAATATACATGAAAAGAAGATTGTTTTATGTATTTTGAAAAAAGGGATTTTCAGTACACATATTATTTATTAATAGTAATTGTTCAATATTTTTATCTTGTAACTTTCTCACTTGGAAACTTACTTTACAGACGAGCGTCAGAAACCCACAGGGATTGCTCTTCCCTATATTAACATTAATATATATGGGTACAAACAAGCTAAAGGAGGCCAGTGGGGGTAGCCGAGTTTAAAGCGTTATTTTGACAAATTAGGTTTAGTTAATTTGGGATTGATGTTTTATATCAATTACCAATATATTATATAGTATATATATCCAAGATATGTCAATTGAGAACACATCCAATATGTTTTTGCAGCATTTTAAGTTTAAAAAATACGGTCATTTTACGTGTAAAAAGCGTTACATTTTCATTGGACCTATTTTGCAGAGTGCATTACTTTATATTACTGTCTGTTTATCTGATGTTTTAAAGTTTGTATTTGTAGATAGTATATTGAAATTATGTTTACATTGAATAAAACACAATTTTGTAGTGATTATGTGTGTTTTATTACATTTTAAATATGACGTTATGTACGTGACTTATGTCAACATTTTTCCGAGCTGAAAATAAAATGTTGTCTCCTTCGTCTGCACCTCAACTTGGATGGTGCGTTTGTGTGTATAACTTAGGTTATCCTCCATTTCATTCATACAATTGTTTGTTGTGCTTTCCTATAGAAGATACGGTCAGACATCGGATAATACTTTACAACAGTCACTGACCTAAAAGTGGGTCACGTACGTAACGCGACCTTTGAACTTTGTTAAAATTGAACGCATGCTAAACATTGCGTCATCAGTACTTTGGGTGTGTACAACGTCACCGATTTCTGCAGACAAGCCTCGTTTTGACCTTTCCATTTATCAGAATGGCGGCAGAGACGAGGTAAAAAATTTGTTGTCCAACCTTTTGGGGGAATCACGTACAATATGCCCGTCACGTACGGTGTCAACCACTGCGAAATGTGTAAAAACATACATAGCAGCCGTGTATATGGAGTTATCGGGCATTGTCATTACACTTTTGACACGAAATGCGAAAGTCTTCAACTAAGTCTGATGAGGACCACATGTGGTTATGACGATTGTGTCAAAATGGTGACCGTCGTGTACGTGACTACGGACCAAAATTGTATTTCTGACGGCAGTCCATCGTCATGTACCGTGCATACAATAAGCAAACAAACCATTGATATAATATACACCAATATAACAATATGCCATAAAAGTGTATAGCATATTTCTATGACTACTTGTGGTGATGGTAAGAGATTATCTTGTGAATCGTTTACAATGAATAATAAAATCCTGACGTGCGTGACGATGGACGACTGATTCCTGTTTTGGTTTTGTTTTGTTTCGTCATGCGGTGGTCATTGGACACGTACGTAATCACCTACATTAGTTTTATAATACAACTGGGGGAATTATGATCATAATTGTATTTAATATTCAGCAAGGTCATTAGTGCAACATCGACTTGTTTGATTACACAGGAAACTAAGTTTCTGTCAGTATAAACTGGACAAATTGTCACGTTTGTCACTATGGACACTGTATAAGCACATTTTATTCATTAGACACTTGTCAACAGTCACATACAGTACTTGTTTATATACGTTTTTACAAGTAACCATTGCAGAATTTACATATTTTATACCAAATGCTCATTGTTAAATAGATTTGATCATCGATTAAATTTCAATAGCACTTGAAGCAATATATTACACATCAAATTATGTTACGAGTAATGTTCATGACTGTTGACATTCCATGAAGTTTATAAACTTTCTTGTTGCACTGACAAAGTCCATCATCACCTACGTTAGTTTTTTAATACAACTGAAGGAATTATGATCATAATTGTATTTAAAATTAATAGCGATATTATGATGTATGTCACTGTGGACAGACACACTGTTGTACAGACGAAGTCCATCATCACCTACATTAGTTATATCATACAGCTGAATGATTTGTGACCATAATTGTATTTAATAGTAATACTGTCTAACAGCGGGGCCAGTACTGCAACATCAAGGTGTTGAGGACGAAGAAAACTAAGTTATTGACAGTTAGTGGAAAAAATTGTCATGTATGTCACTATGGACACTGTATAGCACATTTCATTCATTAGACACTTGTCAACAGTCACATACAATACTAGCACATATCGCAAGTCATGCATATTGGGAACATTAATATAAAATATGTTGGTTTTATGAAGGATTTGAGTCATATTAGTCATTTGGATATGTTTTTCTTCTGTATTTTCAAAATACAATGTATTTTTGATAATCAGAAAGACAACATATTAACGTATGTCACTGTGGACATCTGGATTACAGGTTGGTAAACGCGACAGTGGTCAAAAGTCACATACAATACACACATGCTTGCAAAGTGTCTCTATATATATGTAGATATTCACACTTCCAAGTGTTAAACTTATGCTTCTTTGGATTAATCAATAATTGATTATTTACAGCAGTTATTCTGCAATTATTCACCAAATTTACTGAAACATCACTGCTTTTTTTTACTGTGGGTAGACTCAAATTTGTGAAGAACATGCATCTTCCTCTGTTTTCTCAGTAGCCAGCTGGGCTACAATAATGAAAAACTCATGAGCCCTGCTCATCAAAATCAGGTTTGATGAGCCCCGGGCGACAGGGCTCATGTTCATTTATATCCCTGCTCATCTTATTTTCAGTAATTAATAGTTATAACTCCCAAATTTTATAAAATGTTAATGTGGATAACTATAAGAAAATAGGTCATGTTTATCATCACGCAGCTTAAATATATTTACATAGGCAAAATAGTTCATAATTATATCAATACGTATACGGTACACTGGACATTGGTCAACTGTAGCGCTAATTTAAGCTTTCCTTTTATATTTTAAGTTTCTGAAATGGAGTCCAACCCACCAAGGCCCAAGAAGGCAAAATATGATCTTCGGATCAAGTTTGCAAAATAAAGGTGAGATAAATGCAGTAGGCTTCCATTGATAATCTATTCTAAATAACTGTCTCTGAAAAAAAGATACACTATACATGTAGCTATTGATAGCTATATAGGATTGACTGTCAATTTTGTTTTTGCATTCATCTGCGTAAGAACGTTGAGGCTGGTGCACACAGTATATAATTTGTGTAGCAGATTATAGAAAAGTGTACATCGACCTCAACATTCAAATGCAGATGAACTTGAACTTAAAAAATGACAGTCAGTGTTTATAATTAAAAAATTGAACAGAAAGGCTGATACAATTTTCGTTGACATCTTAATTTCGTGTATAAGCCGAACCACGAAATCAACGAAAATTGGTACACCTCAAATAAAAATACGTTTACAGTATTGCAGGGATGGAGCTTAAATTTCATGTATTGGTTGCACCATTTAAAAATGCCCAACTTTATACTGAAGTTATAGGCGATTTCCTCCAAATTCTAAGGGGGCACCTCAAAATGTGGTTATCCTGGGCAGGTGGGCCCCTGTTAAGTTCCATTCCTGCATTATGAATAAGGGTGTTAACGAATCAAATAATACGTTGGATGTACACGCATGGTTTTAGTGCACATTGATAGCTGACCATCTTTGTTATGCTATCTACTGAATATTTTGTCTGTATATTTGCAGCACTCCTGCTCAGACATCAGTGGATTTATCCAGAGATAGACAGCGCCGTTATAGGGAGAAAGTCAGAAACGGCCAACATGCAGAAAGGTAATGTAATATTTTGTCCTGCCAAACCAAAGTTTTGGTAAATTATTTTCCCATTTTAATATCAACTGCCACTGCCAGTCTTTTCTATGATATTTTCAAGTTATTGATCCTATTATATTAAGCTGATGGTGTGTGAAGTTTTAGTATGCATCATTATCATATTTTGGTCCTATTATTTTCACCTACGTTTATTGGTCACATTTTGCTCATTGCATGCAATAAATAGAACAATACATAATGGGAAGGGGCATTTGGTTCCCAAAAAATATTTTGAGTTTGTTAATAATACTTGTAATCTATTCATAAGCATAATATTTTTAAATCCTTCTAAAGCACTCTATGAGTAGTCAGTTGGATATTATAATCATGTACTAGAAATGTACACATCATCGTAACATGTATGTTGTTTCGTAGTCTCTTGACAAGTTTTTAACTTGAACAAATATATTCTTAATTTATTTCAGTTATCGAAGAAAGGAAAGCACACGGCAGCGAGACATGAGACAAACCTTCAAGGCTAAATGCGAAGATGGGGATGAGGACGCATTGCAAAAACTTTTACGACAACGAGTACAAGCAAGAGAAAGGTATCTAATTGGTCAGACTTTAACAGTACATTATTTATTTTTATTTTCCTCAAAGATAATATTTATATAATAGACCCCTAGATTAGACAAGTTCCTGCCAATCACAAGTTCGATCACCACTATATTAACGTGTGTTTCAAGATATTATAAAGTTCACTGTATGAATTCAATCTAACAAATGCAACTTGTCAATAATAATAAACTATTGTAGGATTACTTAAAAATATAGGCTGCATCTGACCATTAGACTAATCAACTGGAGCCCTATTGTATGTATTTTGAAACTGCATCTGTGTTATATGTGCTGTCTGGATGTGTGCACATGGTTGTGCATTTTAAAATATATACATACGTTTTATTAAATCATAATAGCCCTAGTATGTACTTGAAAAAGATACACAGCCTCGGCTATTGTGTAGTACTGTACATTGAATTTCTGTTGATCTTGCAGGGCAAAGAAAGACAGAAGAAGAGTAAGGCAGTATCAGTATCAACAACCACAAAACGACCAACCAAACGACAAAGGCAGGAGAAAAAAGAGTATTGGCGCCTTAGAAAACAAGAATCGAGAAGAAGACTTCAAATTCATGTCAAACTTTACACACCGGACAGCAAAAGCAACTTGAGAGTTTATGCATCTAGAGCAAGAAACGCACTGCCCAAGTCACCTGGAAAATTTGCGAAAGTTATTCAACATATTCTAAAGAATGCATCCCCGAGAAAAAAGAGGGCAATGGGGGAATGCAGAATGGAAACTTCATCTGATAAAACACACAGAGGTACCACCAGAAGAAATATTCTGTCTGGAATAACTTCCAAACTGGATGACCTAAAAGTCCGTAGAACGAAGGCTAACAACAAGTTAAGAGCCACAATTGTCAATGCGGCATGCAAAAACAGCCTGTCTTTGCGTGCAAATGCAAGAAAGTTGGGCCTAAGATGGTCCTACCTACAGAAGATTAACAAAAAAGGAGACGGCGTCACACACTGTAGAACTGACACAATTTCTGTAAAAAGAATTAGAACTGTAAATGACTTTTACAGACGTGCTGACGTGTCTGTGGTGCTCCCGGACGTAAAACGAGTGAACAAGCATGGGGCATGCAGAGCGTTGCGATCGTCTGTCCGGAAGGTGTTCCTCCAGTACAAGAAAGAGTGTAGTAAGCAAGAGCATGATCCAGTCGGATTGACGACATTTCAAAGCAACAGACCAAAAGATGTCAAATTGGAAAGTCAACAAAAAATGAGAAACTGTCTGTGCGAAATTTGTGCAAACATAGCTCAATTGGGGGAGGCTGTCAAGAAGGCTGCAAAATGTACATGTAAGAGGTGTTCCACACTCCGAGAAATGGTTTCAGATGAACGCACGATGGTAAATAGCACTTTGTGCAGTACCACAACAACATTTCACAGGATGGAGTGTATTCGTCGGGAATGTAAAAGTTGTGGAATCCATCTCATAACGGATGAAATTCAGCATTTGGCCATGCACAAGGTGGAGACTGTGGATTGGCACAGGTGGGAGAATGTTAAGAGTGGGGATAAGAGAAAGATGTGTCTCTGTTCGGTGACCGGTCCTTTGAACCAACTGACTAACATTCTGCAGGAAGACCTACAGGATTTTGCGCTGCATAAATTCAATGCCAGTTGGCAGTACAAACAATTCCAGTCACTGACATCAAGCATCCCACCTAGAACAGTCGTCATGGTTATGGACTTTGGGCAGAACTATGTGTGTTCACACCAAGATGAACCCCAGCAGCTGCATTGGGATGGCCATTCCCAGGTTACAATTCACCCATTGGTGTGCTTCTACCAGTGTCCCAGATGTCCAACAAAGGTAACTCGTCATGAACTAGTTGTGCTGACGGATGATTTAAAGCATGATTGCTTTGCTGTCAATCACTTTGAAAAACTAGCAGTCCAAAAGTTGAAGACAGTGTAGACATATCATCTATACTGGAGTTGAGGACATCAGCAATGGCATGGAATATCTTGGCGTGAATGTTAACCGATCGTTTTTCGGCTCCCGGCATGGGAAGGGGCCCTCAGATGGGGTGACAGCCGTGGTCAAGTCCAGTGTTGGTCGAGCTGTCAAAAACAGAAATGCCATAGTGAGAAATTCTGAGGAGATGTACAAGTACTGTGCGGAGAACCTGACGAGAGGGGCTGGTGAGGAAGAGGCCTGCAATCACTCCATGTGTGACTTCATGCTGGTTAGGACAGAAGAAATTGATCGTACACGACCACACAGTGCCAAGACCATAAAAGGAACAAGAGGAATACATCAGATCAAAATGGTGTCTCCTGGAAAAGTCGGTGTACGCAAGCTGTCCTGCTACTGTGACGCATGTTCGTCGTCAGTGGAAAACACAAAATGTGAAAATGAGAAATATGTGGATGTATATCAAATCGTCGATCTGTCTACTGGTAAGCCAGAACTGTCAAAACCACCAATACGATCGTCCAAAGCCAGGGGCAGTGACAGCGCTGCAGTTATACCAAAAATGCCAAAACCATCAACACGATCTTCCAAAGCCAGGTGCGCTGTTGCTGTTACGGCAAAACTGCCAAAACCATCAACACGATCTTCCAAAGCCAGGGGCGGTGACACTGTTGATGTTGCGCCAAAACTGCCAAAACCATCCACACGATCTTCCGAAGCCAGTGGCGGGGACACTGTTGATATTACGCCGATCTATAGAAGTTATGAGAGTTTGGTTCCTTTTGTAAATGACCAAGGAACCATGCCAGTACAGCATAGGCCCTCATGGGTCTCTTGTTTCACATTGGTACCATTTATTATGCTTTCAAAGAAGGGGGTCAAACATTTAAACCCTTCCCACATACCCAAATCTCCAGCAAAAGACTTGGAAGATATTGGCAAAAAGGTAAACAACTCCATAAATAAGGTTTTTCTAATGAAATAGAATTGGAAATATTATGGCAAAAGGAGGAATTGCTCATCATGAGCAATTTCTCTGTATGCTACAATGTTTTCAAAATTCGTCTCATGCAGAAGTGTTAGGAGGCATCTGTATGTTAAAGAGGCTTTAACAAAAAAACAATTTATGCAATGTACTCAGGTTTGTGGGCTGGTCTGTTTACACGGTTTCCCTGATTGCTAAAATGAATAGTTATATATAGCAGTTGACTAAATTTTGACTTCATGTACATTTATTTGGTGAAAATGGTTTCAAGGTCGTTTGCTGCTTACTAAGAAGTGGGAGAAAAAGTGACAGAGGGAATTAACTCTCAAAGGTTTGCCATGGGAGAGTGATTGTTCTTGCTCTGTCAGATTTTGTGTTCATGTCAGTCAGATCCTGACACCAGCGCACAAGTTGTAATGCTAACACCACACGGGCAAAGGAGGGAAGCCATCAATAACATTAAAGTCTATGGAATGACCTTAAACAAGGGGATCAAATTCTGGTCTCCAGCTCCCAAGGCCAACACTTTAACCATCACACTTTCTATAAGGTTAAACTCTGTGCTGGTTGATTGATTGGGGTTTAATGCCGTTTCAACAATTTTTCAGTCATATCACGGCGACCAGTTAACCTACTCATGCGTTTCCTGGTTTTCCCATACCAATACTCCACACAACATACTTTCCAAGCAACTAGCTGCTTTTCCACATAGCCCAATGGTGAAAGACGAATGCCGCAGGTCATAGTGACTTTTGTCATATGTCGGAAAGAATTTTGGCCGAGACGGGATACAAACTCGCAACCCTGCGACGCTACTGACTGAGCTACCGGGGCTCGGCAAACTCTGTGCTGGACATAACTCTAAACAAAGTGACGAAGGCCTATTAATCGGCCGAAACCGGTAGATAAATAAAGAAAAAAAACCAGTGCCGGTAGTTAATCCTTCTCTTCCCTTTTACCTGTTTCATTTACTCTAAACAAAGCTGTAAAATATTTATATTTGAAAATTTGTTCTTTTGGACCCTCAAAGATGAAAATTATAAGCTCTTGCTTTTTGCCTACCTTTTGATACCATA
>JAUELF010265264.1:0-11130 GCA_031471495.1 Clinocardium nuttallii | reverse complement strand
GTTGGAACACAGAAGGAATACTTAAAACGCTGTTAGGAGGCAGGAAGAATAATACGAACGCCCTTCGATTGCCGTAACAATGCATTTCGACTGCTGTAGTTATACTCCCCGAAGTCACGGATAGGGTATAAAAGACTTACATAAACATTCTGGGGGATTCAAAGTGGTTTGCGATTTCGATTTTCCCTCGAACTGTACAGGAATGTTTCGAATGTTGTTGGAAGCCAGTAAGAATACTAAGAATGCTACTAGAATGCTGTTGGAATACACTCCAATATTTCTCAACTTCGAATGCACATAGAAAATTTTGAACATGTTCGAACCACATTCGGGCTGGAAATCCAAGGTTATGGATGTATTAAGAATGCGATACGAACTTTACAAATGATCTTCGAATCGGCCGGAATGTACGAAAATCTTTTATTCCAACGGCATTCCTGCTAATTCCGCCTCAGTGTGACTAGGGTATCACACAAAAGTATGCTACTGTTTAAAGAACATTATAACAGCATACATCTTGAAGACAATATTTCATTTACAAACAATTCTATGTTCAAATATAAACCAATAACACATGGGAGATAAAACTTACTTCACTCAATTAAAATTAACCTTGGTTTACAATAGTTGTCTTCCATTAATTAATCAATATTCTGAGTCTCTATCCGAGGGAAACACATTTCTTTAAATAACAGAGACGTGTTGTGTCATCTTTTTGTTGTCTATATTTTATAATACAGGATTAGAGTACTAGTGACTTTTAAGCCTTGCTAGGCGATACCCTTTTTTCCAATGACGGGAAACCTTGGTTATGTCAGCTTGTTCATACCGGATTTGAATCAGTAAAAATCGTTCCGAAATAGTTTGACGCATTTAAAAAAAAAAAAGGTCAACTTACTTCTTATGAAAGTTCTAAATAAGCCGTTTATAATACCTTCTATTTAGTGTCAGTTTTTTTGTAATACAGGAATGGAGCACTTTATGTGTACAGCTAAGCGCTTCATGAACTTGACAGTCAGGCGGAACGTAATTGGATCGTGAGCGCGATTGGAACGACGTTGGGCCGCTTTTAAGAGCGGAACAACAATTTACTCAATAATTATTGTACGAAATTACTTTTGATCGAAAAATAGCGTTCCCAAGGAGCGGAAAAAAGCGATCAATTTGAACGGAACGATAAAAAAAGCAATCACAATCATTTGAACGATTGAACGCTTTAAGGTAAATTTGTCAATTTCATGATGTTCTTAACTGTATTTAACCTTCAAGGCAATAGTAACCTTGTATAGTGACGAAAGCTTTGGTTAGGTCAACTGGTTCGAATCGTATTTGAATCAGTATATATCGTATTGAAATAGTTTGTCGCATTGAAAGGTTTCAGAAACGCAGGGCCTTTAATCAATTAATTACGAAAGGTTCATTAGCTTTTGATCGATAATACATAAGTTATTGAAGCACATTTGACGGCATATCGCATAGTGAATTCGACTCGTCAGTATCTCGTGTGCCCCTTTCGCTAATATGTCAAATTCTTAAATTGTCTTGTATGTATTAAACCCTCAGGCAATAAAAACCTTTTATAGTGACGAAAGCCATGGATGAGGTCAACTGGTTCGAATATAAATTGAACCAGTATAGATTGGAAATACTGTCTCATCAGTATCTCGTATGCCCATTTCGTGCATTATGTTAAATCCTGACATTATCTCGTTCCGTGGAATTCATCAGTGCATTTATCCTTCTCATTTTGGATATTATTTTAATCTTCCAAGAATGTAGTCCTTAGTTGGTCGAGAGTAACGTAGATATAGTTGGTAGAGGGGATGTTCCTGTGCCCCTTTATCTGTGAAGTTCATTCCACGTATGTTCGATTGGGAACAAATCTGAACTTTACGGCGGTCAGTCGAATGGGTTAATGTTCTGGTTTGAGAGAAATACTTGACAAATGCTGTTAAATTATAATGTCATCAGTATTCGACTAATTTTAAAAGAATAACAGAACCAATGAATCAACAGAATATACGCATTGGTCGAATTGTGTTAGTTCCTTTTCACAATTGATACATCATACATGGAAAATCATTTACTAAAACTGGGCTCTGCAGTAAGTATATCTGTCACCTTAAACCATACGTATTTTTGACTTGATATGGTGTTGTAATATGTCTGGTGCACGCAAAAGTTAACTTAAGGATAAAGTGTGTCGTGTGTCGGTATCAGATAGATGATGTCTGGCATATATCTCATAAATTGATAAACAAAATTTAGAAAAAAAAAACTTAACGTTTATCATATTTCTACATGAAATTTGCCAGTTTTGGCGCCAAAGTGACTAACGTTATGACGTCAAACCGCTGAAGGTTTTCGCGTTGTAACATAAATTTTAGCGAATACTGGAAACCAAAATAGCAGTGTCATATATGATATGTATGTAATAGGTTTTTAACACTCCTAGGGAGGGCTTTATGTGGTATACACCATTTGCATTAACTTTGTTCAGATAAACAGATATCGTTCACAATGACTAATTTCTCCTTTCCCACACTCACATGCTTTCAAACTCTGTATACAAGTTATCTTATTATATACCTGCACGTTTTCCGACGCAAATACATGCATATGGTTATGCACAGTTCAATTACAGCAGATTTAAATGCTGTATTTGACTTGGTCAAATACTGTAACAACTCAGGAATCAGCTATGGTCGAGTAGTTAGCGTCGGGAATTTAAAATCGGGTGTCTCGGGTTTGATCCCCGGTTGCGGCACTACGGTCATGGTGGAGCTAACCTAGTACTGTTTTGTTTACCCAGGGACCATGAATAAGTGAACTGTCGCCATGATATAACTGCAATAACGTTGAAAGCGGCGTAGAAATCCCCAACACTAAACAAAACTTTACCAACTATGATAATGGTAGGTCACTGAAATGTGGAACACTTTGGGCGTGGTTAACACGCCTCTCATAAATTATGTTATTATTTTTCTAAAATACAGAAATTTGTATTTTTTGTCTTTATTCCGTCTGAAAATTTATTCATGGTATATAATAAATGGAAAGTAAAATTATGTTGCAATAGTGATACATGATTTAATATTGTCTACTCGGGGGGAGTTGACAATTTGACATAACTCATTGGGTCTCACAAGATATTAATTATTCACGTCCCTGGAAGTAAAGTACTGAAAGCTGTATGGCTACTGCAATATAAAATTCGCTATATATTGGATTTTCCAGATGAATTGTGTTTCTTCGAGATATTTTGTTAGTCATGTAAGTACTTAAAAGCCAAATATTTGCATACTGAGTGTCACAATTAACCTTTTCCCTTATACAGACGTTTCTGACGTCTCTACAGCAGACGACATTTGAGAGAAGACATTGCTCATAACCATTAATTTTCCTTTTGTCACACTGTTTTCAATTATTATCAACGATTAAAGTTTCATTGGTAGAGGCTCACCATACTTTGACTCAGATGATATTAAACTCGTCTGCTACAGAATTGTTGTATGTGGGAAACAGTTAAATGAAGATTATCATATTCAACCAGAATGCATTTATATTCAGTGACAACAATCAACCTAGGACATTTACACCATTCTTTGTTATCCGTGGGCTCCACAAATAATGAGGTCCATGGATGTTTACTGGTGTCAGAATACCATATTATAACATTAACATAATTGATCAAGGTACAACAATATGAAAGGTCCTACAGCGAAAAACCAACCTAGGTGTATTTATGCTATGTGTAAATAAAGATCATCAATCTTCTCATCCATAATATCCGAAATAAATAAATTATCTTTGTTAGAAGTTTGTTTTTCTTACCATAGCATGAACAGTGCAGACCCTGGTTAGCTGAAGAACGCGAACATGAAAGCTTGCTTCGCAATCGATGTAAAATAAATAATGTTTAAATTAATATAACGATTTCCATTTATGATACATAAACGTGAATTGTGTTGATTAATATATTACAGTTTGGGCCCTAAAATAATTTTGAACGACACGACATATGTACAATAAATAATCTGCTGGTATTGACACGAAACATGTACACTATTTAGTTGGTATTGACACGAAATATGTACACTATTCAGTTGGTATTGACACGAAATATGTACACTATTTAGTTGGTATTGACACGAAATATGTACACTAATCCGCTGGAATTGACAAGAATTAAGTACAATATTCCGCGGGTATAGACATAATTTTTATATAAATATTCCACCGGTCGTGACAAGAATTATGTACAATATTCCGCCGGTATTGACACGAATTATGAACAATATTCCGCCACCATTGACAATAATTAAGTACAATATTCCGCCGGTATTGGCAATATATAATTAAGTTCAATTACTGCCGGTATTAACAATAATTATGTACAATATTCCGCCGGTATTTGTAAGAATTATGTACAGGATTCCGCCAGTAGTGACAAGAATTATGTACAATATTCCGCCGGTATTGACAATAATTATGTACGATATTCCGCCGGGAGAGACATGAATTATTTAAACTATTCCGCCGGTAGTGACCAGAATTATGTAAAATATTCCGCCAGTAGTGACAAGAATTATGTAAAATATTCCGCCGGTAGTGACAAGAATTATGTAAAATATTCCGCCGATATTGACAAGAAATAAGTACAATATTCCGCCGGTAGTGACAAGAATTATGTATAATATTCCGCCGGTAGTGACAAGAATTGTGTACAATATTCCGCCGGTAGTGACGTGAATCATATACAATATTCCGCCCGAAGTGACAAGAATTATGTACAATATTCCGCCGGTAGTGATAAGATTTATGTACAATATTCCGCCGGTATTGACAAGAAATATGTAAAATATTCCGCTTTAATTGACAAGAAATATGTACCATTTTCCGCCGGTATCGATAATAAGTATGTACAAGATTCCACATGTATTGACAAGAATAATGTACAATATTCCGCCGATACTGACGTGAATTATGTACAATATTCCGCCGGTAGTGACAATAATAGTGTACACTATTCCGCTGTATTGACAAGAATTATGTAAATATTCCGCCGGAATGGGCAAGAATTATGTATAATATTCCGCCGGTATTAACAAGAAATATGTAAAATATTCCGCTAGAATTAACAAGAAATTTGTACAATATTTCGCCGGTATTGACATGAAATATGTACAATATTCTGGCGATATTGACAAGAAATAAGTACAAGATTCCGTCGGTATTGACTAACGCGTTGTTACTGCCAGTATACGCGTTATCTCTAACTCGAAAGGGATCCACAACTAACTTCGAGTTATCGACATGTTCGAGTGTTGCGTGCATCTATATATTGTCAGCTTCGTTATTCATTTAGACATTTGAGTGTTTTATTAAAACAAAACCATCATATCATATCAATCAAAGAGGGCTGTAGCTGCTCTGATTGCTAGTATGATGCTTTAAAGAAACAAAGCAGTTCCAACAACTGGATCGACTTAAATGATAAATTCAAATTTTACCATGTCTGAGTAATCACTGTTTACTATGTATAAAGCTTAACAGATTTTTTTGGGTTAGAAATGGAAGTATATTTACACAGGGTGAAAACCAAATGTGTTCACTATATTATGCATAGATCATAACAGTTTTGTTTCGGTTGGAAATAGAAATGTATTAACACAGGGTGAATACCAAATGTGTTCACTTAATAGTATGTATAGAGCATAACTGTTTTGTTTCGGCTAGAAATGGAAGAGAATTTGCACAGGGTGAAAACCAAATGTGATCAGTTCCCTCTTTTTATGTTCACCTATGGAATGTATCACAATCTTGCATAAAAACATACGACTCTTTAAATTGTCCTTAACCCATGATGTCAAAGACAGAGTAAATCGTGACGCGTATTCCTTGATTAAACTCGCGGCTTGAAACAGCGACATTATAAAGATATAATCCATTTTCTCAATGTTTTCCTTCTCTTTTTTTACCTTCGTGTTAAACAAATGAGCTAGATTGTTTTACCAATCAAATGTTGTATTTGATGAATATTGTCAAAGAAATAAAAGAAATGAAAGGTTTGATCGGTTCATAATCAAGTTGGCGATACTACGAGAGGCACTAATAAGGTGAAGTTTTAAAATGAAATGTTCTGCATACTAACCTTTAATTGTTTTCCATATGAAAATCACTCCATATTTCTTGGTTTTTGAAACTCGACCAAACATAAGGCTAAGGCATTTTGACTTATGGCGCACGCGAGAACTGGTTTAGTCTCCAGGAAGCAGACATTGAGAGTGATAAAAATAAGCTGAAAGGTTGTTTCGCATTTTATGGAAAATGAATAAGTTTAAATCAGACTTTTATAGAAAGTATTAATTATCTCCCTTTATATAAACAAAAAATGTAAATAAATATAATACATTTAAATTTAAATATGATAGTTATAAAAATATGCATATTTCTTTTTATTTGTATGTTTCTGCTAATGCACAATACACACATTTGGAAAGATGTATTGCTCACTTTATTCATGAAAGAAACAAAATAAAACCTGCACATAGTTCTAAATATAAATTACTATTATATATTGTCTTGGTCCCTGGTTTATGTACAGGATGGTGGTAATGCTTGCTCTAAGGGGCTACAAATCTGGTACCTAGTTACTATAAATTGCCCTTGGGAAGGTCTGAGACTAGTGTCAGTTATAACTCTTTAGCAGGGAGGTCACATAACCTGTGATGCAGACAAACAAGAAAAAGGCCCTTATACTGCTAACACAGTATTTAGCTTGGGAATGTCTGTGGCTAGCTAGTAGAAGCATGATTTGCAAGATAGCAGGATATTACTGCTATAACTCAATTCAGACTACTCTGCTTCCATCCTTTTAGTTTAAACCATACCAACTTGTATATATGCAGCATGATTTTTTTAAATATTGTGTCAAAAGGCGAACTTACTCAAAATTAGCCTTTTATATATTTGCCCAGTTCCTACACAATACCAGGGACCTTATATAGATATATAAGGTCTCTGACAATACTTATACCTGAAACTTTGGACGAACTTCTATAATTTTGCCTAGTTGTATTAACAATGTTCGATGCATATTTGTCATATATGGGAACGGAATACATATTTATTCTTGATAATATTTGATTCCTTTAAAGTAATTACAATAGTGAAAGTAATATTATGTAAAAATATTGGAATTTAATCAAGTTGATATTTCTCATAAGACATCCAATGTATTTTTCGTTTAAGTGTTGGCATGGTAACACATACAGTTCACTTGCCGGTCATATATCCATCCGTCAATCACATTATTTTGATGATTTATCCTTTACTTCACGTAACGATTTTTTAAAATTATATCAATAAATATCAAAGTATTTAAATGATCAATTTAACAAATCCACTATGGTTGATACATGATTGAACATTGTTCAATATTAATGAAGATTTTATTTTATTGCAGTGTTGTTAGTACTGTTATAGCCAACGTATCGTATCACATAATGCGCCGTAGCCTCTTGAGCAGAACTGTGAAGCAGATACGTCATTTCATAAATCATCGGGGTATGTTTATAGCTCTCAATCTAGGCCCATAATGACTAAACCTAGTATGTCTTCAGTTGCTGTTGTCGTATTTATTACCAAGCCTTATTATACCCTGCCAAAGGTGGAGGGTATATAAGTTCGGCATCTTCAATTGGTTTGTCAATAAGGCTTTACTTACTGACATATTGCAGACAGCGCATGTGTTCCTTTGATCATTTGTGTTATAGAGTTGATAATGGAATGACGAGAGAAACCAATGTGAACTTATTTGCCTATTTTCTGACAAATTACTGTTAAAACCCAATGTGATTAGTAGTGTATGATTCTTTCGACATCTCTAAAAGTAAAAGTTGCCTGTATTACCTGCCTGGGAACCATGACGAGTATTCATCCGCAATTGATGGCAATATGTCAGAGTCTCCTCGACCACCGGTTTTGGCAGGACAACCATCCACATCGGAGGTCGTCACAGGAGATCCGAACATTTTTAGAGAACCTGATCATATCCAATTGCGTATAGAGGTGGATTCAGGTTTCAGCAGTAGTCCCAGTATTCACTCCCCTGGTGGTCCTCTTCGGTCTGCAGGTAAAATGAATCAGGGAGAAAAAGCTGACCAGGAGTACATACCCCTGTTTTCACTGAGCAGATGTTACAAGCACATACCCGATATATATTGGGTTATAAAGCTGTGTTTGAGCAACCAGCAGACTCCTCATATAGGAATGATGGGCCTTATATTCAATAATTGAGTGTTACTGTGATTCAGACCATCTATGAAGTAATATAATACATAAATGAAACTGTGATACCTTATCTGTGAACAACATACAAACAACTATTATATAATGAGTGTTTGACGCGGATTTCAATATTTATGAATAACATGAATTAAACGCAAAGTCAAAATAAAGATCGTATAGCGGTTAGTTTGATTAAAAAAGGTGTTCAATGTTATACAGGTCAGATGGTACAGACAGTAATCTCACCACAAGCGGCTTTGGGCCGTCTTTAACAACTATTTTATTTATAAATTCATAACTCTCTTGATTGACCTAACTTCCCAAGACATTACTATGACCAATATTAATAGGGAAAACATCGAGCATTTCCCATCTTTGAATATAATGTATTCATTCATTTATCGTAGTTCGCGCCGTAACGTTACACAACTAAGGAGAATAAGAAGTCAATGAATTATATATCATGATACATAAAAAGGACTGTGACACCTACCCCTTGATGTAACTAATTAAATAGAGTTGAACACATTGTGTCAATAGGAGAAATTACTCAAAATAAAATAATTGTCCTTTGGCCTCAATCTGATGTTTTATATATAAGTTCTTACAGAGACATATAAAATGTATTTTATAGGTCGCTGGTTCTTATAAATACCCATTAAAACTGATAAATGAGTAGTAGTCAAAAATGCAGACCAAAACTAGACTGCACCAAATGTGAAATATGGTGATTGGCTGCTTTGTTCTCAATCACAGTTAAAGTCATGCTTATAAACTTAAGCACATATGTGTTAAAGTTGTGTGTACCAGATTAATGGTATTTGCAAATATGCAAACAAATATGTGTACATACCTGCAGTTAAATAGAACCCAAAACTACATAGAATCATATGAAAGAAAAGCTGAGGATGTAATAGAAATATTGTGACTGAAGAGGAGTGTTGTTTGTTTAAGGTTGAACTATATTTTGACTGAAGAGAAGTGTTGTTTGTTTTAGATTGAACTAAACTGTGCATAGTTAGCCCTGAAGCCAATATGACATGTTTATAGTCATCTGCTTAAGTGGCATCACAAAAAGAAAAAGGTAAGTCATGATGTTGTTTATGCATTTTGATGAAGCATAGAAAACGTTTTTGGGAAACACAGAAAGTGTTGATTATGACAAAATTGCATTTTCCTCGACAATGCTTTTAAAAGTCACAAAAAGTCAAAAAAAGAATCTTCATGTGAGTCAGTAGGATTAAATTGTTGTTTTACTTTACGTAACTTCTGTTACTTTTATTTCAGTTGTTAGATAACTTTGTCGAAGTTTTGGTACATGATTACAAAGAGACAGTTCATCTGTTGTCTGATCATCCGTCTGCCTACCTGTCTATCCAAATAGCTCTTTGTTACTTACCTTTTGGCAAGCAAAACACATGCTCCCACCAACACTCAATTCATTGTATATGCACTTCCTATAGTAATGATTCATTAGTCCATTCCTTCTGTTGGTATCTATTTTCTCTTAGTTCTGTTGTAAAATGAGTTCACTAAACTGTTGTTACACGAAACACCCAAGTAGATACTCACCTGCCTCAGATAGACTAGAGAAACAACAGGAAACCCTTTGTGTTATCGTAGTGTAGACACCAGTCGCTCAGAGGTACAGCACTGGTCTTTTGCTCCAAACATTTATGGTTCTAATCCATTGATAGATCAATTCGAAACTTAATATTCCCCATGAACTTTGGAGTAAACATGTATGCAGACACGTTTTGAGACAGCAGGTGATTTTTGAAAATATTAAGGTTGAAATTGAGAATCATGCTGGTTATGCACAATACAGTCGTTACGTTAATCCGGACACTGTGGTTACCTGAGAAAAAAATACGGATAACGAATCTTTCGGAATAATGGTACTTGAAAGAAATTTGGAGCTACCAAAACATCAACATAACATTGTCATGTGGTAATTTGCAATTTCCAATACAATTGAAATTGAACAAAACATTATTGAAAAAGGACATAATTACATGGTGTGTGATAGTGTCCATGCACCTATCAAACAATGTAAAATTGTGACAGCACACTTAAGTTTTGTATAAAAAACAACTGGCCTCTTATTTTGGGCAAAGTAAAAAGCTCTGGAGGTCCATAGTTATCACTATTTGATTGCAGTCACTACAAGCCTTTTCTTTGTCAACACGTTTCGATTCTGCTGCCTCTGATTTTCTCCTAATATGTGCATTATATGCTCCTTCTTCTACAGTGTTCACGTTATATCGTGTACAGAGGTCACACTGATCCTTTTTCGGTTTATAAAATGCCAGATTCTTTGTGGTGTATTATTTCAGAAACTGAAGCCTCACTTTAACTACTTTCATTTGCAACAGTGACATCTCCTATATGGATATTGTTAATACGTTGCTCAGGTTCAGTATGTAGCACATTCGTTACTTCAGTCTTAATAGTTTCATCTTCACTTTCAGAACTAGTGTCATGGTGTCTTTCTCTCTTTAATGTCCAGTCTGGGTCTTTCACACACATCGTCATCTAAGTCACAAAGGTATATTCATCATCATACTATCTTTTCCCGAATTATTGTTTATATCGAGTTTAGTTGAGGTTATTATGTTTGATGAATTAGTTTCCAGTTCATTATATGTTAAGAAATCATTCTCCACTCTAATCCGAGATGCAATACTTATGACGACTTCTTTAGTTTCGGCATCATAATTCGATTTATCACATAACTTGCACTCCATGAGTGACATAAAGAAGTGACATAAATATCATATGTAACTAGTTACATAAATAGCCGAATCACAGCACGTGTGCTGTTTTTGTATTCATACG
>JAUELF010265253.1:0-11131 GCA_031471495.1 Clinocardium nuttallii | reverse complement strand
ACGCCAAACATTAGTACTATTTTTTATAGGTGTACATTGTAAAAAAGTAGTACCGATCGCCAAGGTAAATTTTGTTAGGAGGTTATGAACAAAAACTCACAGACAAGCAATAGTGGTGGATACAAAGACAACTAAAATATTGGGTAGTGTTGGTCTTTTATCCTGATACAAGCGCGTCAGTCGCAATGGTTAAACTACAATCAAGATTATATTTATTCGGAATGATCCGACCAGGGTTTGAACGAGTTTGTTAATAACAGAAACGCACACTGGTCTGAATCGCTGCAATATACTCTAACATAACCAGTTTAAGGGTTGTATTTGTATTGCTCCGGAAGCCAGTGACATGCATACCATTATTCCGTCTAGCACGGTATGATTAACGCACAGAAGTAGTCGTTAAACTATTGTATTGAGGTTTAACGCCTTTTTATAACATGTGTTCAGTCATACGAAGGCGGCCATTTCACGTACCCATGTGTTTCCCGGCTTTCTAACATGCATATGTCTTTTTCCAAGTGTAAAGAACTTTTCAAAGCTTGAGTTCGCACACATACCTGGATAAAATCTAACCGCAAAAGTCGTCTTTAGCATTGCCGCCGATATGGGTTTTGTATGTTGAATTCCTCATTGTCTTTGTATTAAGATACTAATATTAGTAGCTGCATTTATAGAGTTACTAATTTGTAAATGCAATGCGCGAATCATTCACATACATCCTAATACACTTAACTACGAAAGTATATTATTATCAAAACTGTTTGAGCCACTTATTTACCGTAAATATTACAACGGTATAAAGAAAGAGAGGAACAGAAGACGAAGAAACGCCAGTTGTTTTTGACAGTTACACTTCGCTGTATATGTTAGGTATTTGTAAAAGTAATCCATTGTTAGTCTGAGAATGCTTCGTCGTCGTTTAGTAGGCCGATCCCCCAATATGTTTTGGCATAATGGCTCAGTACAGCGCAATGTGCTTGTTAAGTTGAGGACGCTGATCTTAATCGGTGAGTATTGTTTTTTCAAGTTGTAATTTATCCACGATTGTATCCAATGTATATCATGTTGTCGTATAATTTGAATACGCAATGTTATAGCAATATGTCCAAAGCTATTTTGTCCAACCAGAACATTGTTCGAAATAAGTAGAAGTAACATTGCGAAACAACCACCAGACACATATATAAAACCCAAGTATTTTTATGGAGTTGCCTCAAATGGCGCGGAGGCATTTCATATTCTTGTTTATAATGAAACATCGATACATAAATACGAGTTCAGTGTCTGTGAGCTGATTGAAGTGATTTATTCGTATTAAGTGTGACATGAAATCAATCATACACAATTGCATAGGTTTTGTTATGACCTAAAATATTGTTTAGAAGTTGGACTTTATACTCCGCCATGAAGAGCGGTTGGTAAAGTACAATGTTTGATTGTATATTTCTAGAGTAGTTGTTTCATGAATTATTTTTGTTTGTACATATATTCAGAAATCTGTATCAAAACGATATGGTGCAAAAACTGGTGAAAAGCAATATTGATGTTTTAATATATCTCTAGAGTTTTTGCTAAATGACTTTTCAGTTTTTATATTCAGAAAACTGTTTCAAAAAAAAATTGGGAACAGTGGTGAATTACAATATTAATGCTTGAATATATATCTAAAGTTTTTGCTAATATGACCTTTTAGTGTTTGCATCTAGAGTTGTTGCTTCATGATTTGTTTGTGTTTGTATTCAGAAATTTGTATCAAAACAATATGGTGCAAAAAGTTCTTATTGTAAGTGAAAGAGCACCCAATGAATATAATGCTTGTGGAAGATACGTGCAATTACCTATGTTCAAACTCGGCGATAGAACAATTTGTATCCACATATTAAATATGCCAACAATAATTCACTCGTGACATCTTGCTATTGACGTTGGCATCAGTAGACTTGGGTAACTTTGCTAAAATATGTCAACACACCATGTACATAAACAGTTTTCTATTTCCTATCACGAAGTCTTAAGTTCCATGCTTGCATTAGAAGGGTTATACTGGTGCCACTTATCTCCGCCTTTGAGATGGTACAGTACAGCTCAAGGGGATTTTCAAAATCGCTCAAACCGGGGTGGAGGGGTGATCGATAACATGATAAAACCGCCGCGTTTAGTCACGACCCCGGCCTAACGCGGGGTTTTCAAGGTAGTTCAGATAATTTGTTAATGGAAAAGGCGACATAGAAAATAAGAGAATAGCAATTGAAAACTAACCTTTAGCCAGATGTCCATATTACATGCATTATTATCGAGTTTCTAATGTGGTCATTTTAGAGAGTTATGCCAATTCAAAAAGTATACACGTCTGAACAATGAAGCAAACATGATATTTCTTTAAATATATGTAACTCTTTCATCATTAATGGACACCTTGAGGTTTTTTAAACAATATAAAATCAGGTAAGTCAGATGGTAACGAGCTGTCGCTTCTGATAACAGCATTGTTTGTCGTTTAATTATCGCAATATTCAAAAACACGTAGAACATGAAAAATCGAGTAGCCAAGTTTGGAATATTAAACAGTCTTTAAGAGGATATCGGCGCTGAAATAGTTACATAAGAAAGTGTCGTTTGAAAGATTTCGAACATTCCCAATTACTGTTTCTGGGTGAATTCATACCATCCGTATACTCATCATTTTGATCATCAATAGTTCCTGCTCCTTTACCGTTGTAATATTTATTGCAGGCCCCCTGACTGTTCAGTATTTCCTGCTCCTTTACCGTTGTAACATTTATTGCGGGCCCCCTGACTGTTCAGTATTTCTGTCAGCATATTTCATATTAATAAAAGAGAAGTTTCCCCACAAAAAAAATGGGAGAGATGAAAGACACACATACCTGGTTGGAACGTTAACTATCAACCGCAAATGAAGCGTCGTAGCCGTTAGTTTGTTTATTAATGCCATGGTAGATATTTGACTGATGATAGACAGCGAAAAGAGGAAGAAATATCTACTTTCCGAGTTATGTCAGGTGAAAACAGGGTCCCCTCCTTCACCCGTTCCCACATACAGTAAAACAGCGGGCGATTTGTTTTCCTTAACCCTTTCCCACATACAACGAATCTGCAGTAGACGACTTGATGTATTTAACCCTTTCCCACATACAACTAATCTGCAGCAGACGACTTGATGTATTTAACCCTTTCCCACATACAACGAATCTGCAGCAGGCGACTTGATGTATTTAACCCTTTCCCACTTATAACAAATCTGCAGCAGGCGACGTTGATGTATTTAACCCTTTCCCACTTATAACAAATATGCAGCAGGCGACGTTGATGTCTTTAACATTTTCACAACAAATCAGCCGACTTGATATCTGCAGCAGGTGACATGATTTCCTTAACCCTTTCCCAGATACAACAAATCTGCAGCAGACGACATAATTTCCTTAACCCTTTCCCACATATAACAACTCCGCAGAAGACCACTTGATTAACATAGCACTTTCCCACATACAACAAATCTTTCCCATTCACAACAAATCTGCAGCAGACTTTCCAGCATGGCCGCCTTGCTGCGACTTGGGGTCGATAAGACGATAGGCGAAAGACAATTTCGTTGCATCTCTGTTTTCACACAACCATGGTGACGGTAACTATTTGCCAGTTTGGCTCCTGGTGATATATAGAATATGTATATAAATAGATCAGAGCTTAGTAAATAGCAAATGCTTTGTTATTGAGTCCTACATACGCCTAGACAAGGAGGAGTAAGCTGGCTTTTCCCACGAATACCTCGCGTATGACTTGACCAAACCCTATTGTGTGTATACCCAAAAGAACCATCTCAGTGATACAATATTATATTGAACACGCACAACACGGAATTTGAGTGCCACAACAGGATTTATGAATATGAACTTGTCCACCTTATCTTAAGCTCTGGCCTAAGGCTTTGTCAATGCCATCTGTGATTAAGTCTTAGACGAAAGCCGCTTTCAGGTTTGTTGAGTGGAATAATTCGCAGGCAACACTACTATAAAAGTTTATTCTGTGCTCAAGTATCTGAATGGTCAGAGGCAAATTCGTTCTCTATATTGACCATTGAGAAGCCTTAGTTGGAGACCACTGAGCTTTAAAGTGTTGGACATTTTAAGGTGTTCCTACCACGACTGGATAACTAAGTAGAGGCCAGCCGACACAAACAAAGCTTTATTTCTTTTTGATACAGTTTATTCTAATAGAAAATCATTTTCCTATTAAGATTAAATAGAAGAAAGGTTCCCAGACGAAAAGTTAGCGTGCAGAACTATTTGTAACTGAAGACATTTGCATGCCGACGTTTAAAGGGTACCATTTCGCCGATTTACCGTCGACTATTAAAACCACAAAGAGAGAGGGAAAAGAACAGATAGGTCGTAAAGTTTCTGTAATAACCGCATTGACATGAAATAAAGTACAATTTAAGAAATATTCACGGAACAATCAATACGTCATTGAAATCGGTTGTGCTCCCATGTTTTTAAAGAGAAGCGTCAACAAAATAAGTTCGCTAATTCGACGTTCCATAATGTTAGTGTGTGCTATTAATGCTTTATTCGTTTTTATAATCTAGAAGTTTCTACTATCTACTAATATCAATTAAGATAATATGGACTAGAACAAGTCAGTCAAGTAAAAACAATTAAAACATTTTTTTTTCATCATTTTTCGCAGTTTATCCTATCTTACATGCTGATATATGTCGATAGATTTGTAGTAGACACATTTTGAAGAAAAAAAAAAAAGAAATTAACCAAAGAAAACATGAGCCATCATTATCTTTGCTACAATGATCTAATCTGTGTTCTTTAATCATATTTTAATTTTCGAATAGGAACTTATATTTCCCTTGTTGTTTTAATAAGTCACCTGCTGCAGAATTGTTGCCATGTGAAAGGCTTTACGCCAGTCCCCCCTGTTAAGATGGACCGGTTTCTCAGAAGATATAATTATATGAGCCGTCGCGCGATAAAAACCAACATTGTGGACTCTGCGTAATGTATCGACCAGATCAGCCAGCGATGTCCGCGCAGACTGATCCGGGCCGCCATATTCCGCCTCAGGGGGATAGAGGTATAGAGTTATGATTCCTGAAACAGAACATCCACAGCATGCGCAACTTGTTTATACGGATAAGCCTGCGCGGCATGCTAAGGCGGATTCGGGTCGATACTTTACGCAGAGTTCACAATGTTGGTTTTCTCGCGAGACGGCAAAATAATAATGATATAAAGGTTGTATTAAACGTTTGTCTTTATGAACTGAATAAGATGTTTTGTGATTTTTAACCATACGCTGTAATTTGAAAATTTGATCGTATAAATCACAGATAAACGGTTTTATGTATTGGGAAATATGTTTCGTATTCATGTCAGTGCTTAATATACATTCCACTCTTCTCGCAATCACCCCTATCGCTTCCCCACATATATACGCTTTCTAACCCCTCAGTATCAGAAGACATTTAGAAACATTGTGAACAAATTAGAAATTGCTCACGGCGAACAATTTCCCGCTGTGCCTCAATGTTTTTGTCGCAATTCAATAAATATATTTTCATTATGAGATATTTTCCAAATATTTGTCTAGATGTGTTCAAAGTCGTCTACTGCACATGTGTTGTACGACTAGGGGAAAGGGTCAATCGTTTTGGTATACGGAGACTGACTCAGTGTAATTTCTCTAGTTTCGTTCTTAGTAGGTAGTATGTACGGTAACCTGTCTGAATTTGATGTTTGGCCTTTGTGCTTCTTTTTATGTGGTTAAATTGACACCATTTACAACTATATTTGAGTTATGTCACGTTGTCTACTTTTGTACTTTAACAGTGTATACTACATGTATCGGTCATACTTGTCCGGATGACCAGAATGTAATGCTATGAATGAATGAACGAATGAATGTATATTGTTCTATGGCGCATCGACAGCTAAAGTCATTTAGCGCGCAATTAAATTTAATTATTCATGATCCCTGGATAACAAACCAGTACTAGGCTAGAAAATGTGCTTTGTCCAAGGGCACTCCACCATGACCGAATTGCCGCGACTGGTGATCGAACCAGTGACACCCTGTTCGAAATCCCCGACGCTAACCACTCGACCACAGCGGATTCCATGAAGGTAATGCTATCTCCACAACACTGGTGTCAAAGAGAGTCATTACCTCCAAGCTTAAAAGAAATGTGAGGTGTTGCACCACAAACATTGTGAACATATGACGCTTATGAGTGTGGGAATAACATTATGATTGACTCGACTACTTCGGTGGTGTAGTGATAGAGTGACCGCCTCGGATGCGGAAGGTCCATATAGTTGGTTCAGGTCCGGGTAATACCAAAGACTTGAATAATTGTAGTAATGGATGTCCTCCTTGGCGCTCAGGGTTGCTGGGAAAGCATTATGACTGACCCTCTGTCAGGATAAATGGACCAGAGGTACCGGTAAGTTTCCCAGGAAATACCGTTATATAAGATGAATATAGTTCAAAGTTGTATAAATGATTGGTGGGGGTTTAACGCCGTGTTTAACAATTTCTCAGACATAGCACGGCGGCCAGTTCACCTACTCATGTGTTTCCTGGTTTTCTCCCAACGGTACTCCACACAATAATCTTCCTAAGCAACTGGCTGCTTTACCTCATAGACTTAATACATTGGTGGAAGACGAATGATGCATGTCGCATTGACTTTTGTCAAACGTCGGAAAGAAAGTTGGCCGAACCGGGATTCGAACTCACAACCCCCTGATTGACAGCCCGCGTCGTTACCGACTGAGCTACTGGGACTCGGCTCAAAGTTGTATAAAATACAATATCCAAAGCGGGGTTCAAGGAGGAGGAAAGTTCCTCTTATCTATTGGCTCCACCATTGATGTAAATCAAGTCACATTGCACATGATCGTTAGCTTTTGACCAGCTCTTTCACAAGCTATAAAAGTTCAATCTATAATCGGAATTCGTGCTCCCGTATCTGATTGGTCGGAACATAAATTCGTAATCGAACCTGACCAAGTCTTAATTGAATAATGCAGTTCGTTTCGTATCACGAAGAACATTTTGTAAAGTTTCGGTAACACTACACAGGGTCCTTGGCTTTCGACCAGCTCGCTCGAAGAATCTAAACTCTGAGTGTGTGTACCAGTATCAAATTGGTCAGAATTTAAATTCATTATTAAATTTCACCAATTGGACGTCTTATTATAAGAATGGAGTTCATTTTTTGATCAGAAAGACCATGTTGTATAGTTTCAGGGTCAGTGTGTGTGTTAACGTATTATAACGGGATGTATTGGGTTTGCTGGAGCCTTATTTTCCACTTACATATGAGAAAACAAATTGTGTTTGACAGATTTATTGCTTAACTGCTTGACACACGTTAGAACGTGGAATTATGAGCAATAAAATATGACAGGTTGGTTCTCTTAAAGTTAACATTTAAATTATTTGCCTCTTGTTCTGTATATCCTAAGGATTATTCGTGCTCTAAGTTAGTTTCAATTGTTATGTTTCTACTATCCCTTCTTGACACTCAAATCCTATGTTAAGGGTATTCAAGATCATCGTCTCACCGATGCAAGTATTCTGAGTAACTACAACATATGATTTTGTTTAGTGATAAAAGAGATAGTGCTGAGAAATAACCAGTTTAGTCCTCCTTAATTTATTCCTCTGAATGTTGAAATTTGCATTGAAAACGTTAAAACTTGGTGGTTAGAAACGAATATAAATAACATGAACAAGACCGATTTCTCGTTGGAAGCATTTATTCTTTAAATAATTTCATCAATTGAAGACAAACTGTTTATCCTTCTCAGTTTTTTATTTGTTTTATTGCATTCAAATATGAATCGTTCCTGATTTCCACATTGATACTCTTTATTTGTATAAAAAGCAAAATAATGCTATTTTAAACTGCCAATTTGCAGCGGAATCCAATAAGTCGTTTGTGATTGTATAAACCTTGTTTTGGGATTTAGGAAAAATTACCAAATTCGAAAGAGAGACTCGTATGTATACAACTATTTCCACATGCCTGTTATTTCATAAACTGCCAACACAAAACATTAGTTATGATCAAAAGCATACGAAATGCAAATTGCATAATGGCAGTGCAAGGAGGCGTATTATCAAGCTGCTTTTTATATAACTTTATGTCCGGTTGACATAATCAAAACCAATTAAATTGTATAAATCGAAGTCAGGCACTTTTGTTATTACTTAAACGGAGTTCTAGTTTATAATTGCTTAGGAGTAATTTTATGAAACACTATTCTTCTGTTTCGTGCAATTCGTGATATCGTCAATCTGATTTTGTTTTAACGAAATAGAACCCACCTAAGAATTTCTGCAGCTGAAGGCTGGCTCTATGATCATCCAGGCAAACAACTGGAAAATCTTTGAAATTGATATAGAATCAGTGAATATATATAAATGTTTGAAAACATTTTGAGAATAAAGGGAAAGTATTCAATACGATGATATTTAAATTCGTCTCCTGCATATGCAGTTCATAACAGATTAAATAATGATGCTTCCGGTCTATCCGATACGTCACGCTGAAAGATAAATCGAGCTGCATGTCACTGGTCTATCCGAATTATGTTTTAAATTAAAGAAGTGCCGTATAGCTCTGGTCTATCCGAACCTTATTCTAAAGTAAGGAAGTGCCGTTTATCTCTGGTCTATCCGAACTCTATTCTAAAGTAAAGAAGTGCAGTATAACTCTGGTCTATCCGAACTTTATTCTAAAGTAAAGGCGTGCCGTATATCTCTGGTCGTAAAGGTGTGCTGTATATCTTTGGTCTATCCGAACTTCTTTCTAAAGTTATGACGTGCCGTGTCGTATAACTCTAGTATAACCGAAACTTCACACTGAAAGATAAATCGAGATGCATGTCACTGGTCTATCCGAACTATATTCTAAAGTAAAGAAGTGCCGTATAGCTCTGTTCTACTTAAACCTTTTTCTAAAGTAAAAGCGTGCCGTATATATCTGGTATATTAGCTCTTTGTTTTAGAGGACATGCCGTACTTTGTTCTAAAGTAAAGACGTGCCGTTTATCTCTGTTCTATCCGAACTTTGTTCTAAAGTAAAGACGTGCCGTTTATCTCTGTTCTATCCGAACGTTGTTCTAAAGTAAAGACGTGCCGTATATCTCTGTTCTATCCGAACTTTGTTCTAAAGTAAAGACGTGCCGTATATCTCTGTTCTATCCGAACTTTGTTATATAGTTAAGACGTCTTATCAGAACTTTGTTCTAACGTAAAGACGTGCCTTATTTCTCTGGTATATCAGAACATTATTCTAAAGTGAAGACATGTCCTAATTCTCTGGTCTGTCAGAACTTTGTTCTAAAGTGGCGTCGTAGCTTATTTCTTTGGTTTATCAGAGTCGTTCCTTTATACGATGCAATTGGTTTTGAAATTTGAAGCCAGTTTCCGGTCAAATAGAGAAATAAGACGACGGAAGGAAGTGTCATGGGATTACATCTTGACATAAACCGATTGAATTACATTTCATTTATGCAAGTCTTAATAGAATAGACTGCATTTTGTCCTGTAGACAAAGTTAATCCCCTATAGAAGTTTACACTGATCGACGTTAAGCATTTATTTTAGTAAGGTTACAAATATAACACCAAAGCACTATCCTTAGAAAGCCAAAGTGCATGTGTTGTCTATTAAAAGACATTGACGCTAAAAAAGACTTGAACAAAAATCGCACCATCAAAATACCCTATTACAAATGAAAACATAAGTATTTTCAAGATAGCTTACAGTTGTGCTTTGTGTTCGTTGCTTCATGTTGAAAACTGTGAATTATTTGGTAGTCTAATTGAACAATGAGTAAGGTTTTCAGTTTCTAAAACACATATGTAAGATTATAGCAACACCATCTCAGAAGACAATATTTGCCAAACTATAAGCACAATTTGTATAAAATTGATAGGTCAAATACTCATGTGTCTAAAACATGATAAGAGCATATGATTAAAGACTAGAAAAAAGTAGCGTGTGAACGCTGTTATAGAGGTCAATATTAAATTTTCAACAGAATAAACCAGGTTTCCTTTTAATTAAATATTGTTTCGTAATAACTGAATGGAACATCAACTGCAAACGGATTGCATAGAAATCATATGATTTCGGCACAAAACAGTTACTGTTACAGGGTCTTTAAGTCGGGCCTGGTCTCCCGCCTTACGTGTGGCACGAGGTTAAGAACTAAGACGGCTGTCCCTGGACAGTTGTGGTATTCTTACACACTCATCTATATGTACTATGTCGGGAAGATGATACGGCGATTGTAGAGATGCGTTGAATCACGTCAATCATAACAACGGGCAACTTGTTTGGATTTAAAATTAGCACATTTAATTTGAAAAGTAAAATACAGGCTTACATCTGTATTTTCAAAAGTAGGTCAAAACTTACATGCAAGTTGTGAATAACCAACTAAAAGAGCAATCCTTATGTGCTTTTAAATGAAAAATGTAAACATTTGTTAAATTAAACCAAAGTGCTTGTTTGACTATTCGGTTTGCAGAGCACCGTGTGGTCAACATTTCCATATCGATGGTTTCTATATATAGATGATATAATTTTCCTTAGATGTTTGGAAATATCGAATGTATTGTATCAGAAATGCGAAATACGAAAGCTGTAATAGTAAAAAGTTGCGGCGGCTGTTTGGTTTACGTGGTGACGACCCCCGCATGTTTGAAATAATTTTGCCTTGGTCCTTTTATGTGACCCTTCCAACATCCTTTTGATAATATTAACGTTTTGTCTGTGTGATACAGTACCTTATTCTGACACTAATAAAGAAACATCAGCAACAAGTACTAGTTACATAAGACCAATAGAATGGGCCCGACATATGTTTGGTTTCCCAATATCCTACTTTGAATTTTCCAAATATAATTAGTTAATTACAGAACGAATGCTGTTATTAACGTGTAAGATAATTACACGTTAATTTTCTCTAGCTGTACCAGAGCTCTAGATAATGGGCCAGTTTCATGTTCTAAAATCCTAATTTGACATTCAAGCACTATGTTGTGGGTACTCAAAAGAATCGTCTCGGTGAGACGATTCT
>JAUELF010265242.1:0-11131 GCA_031471495.1 Clinocardium nuttallii | reverse complement strand
GATAATTTCTGTTTTCTTTAATTTTATTCCCGATAACGATCTATTACACAATCATCGATAAAGCCTAGACCGGAAAGCCCGGAAGTTCTCCAATACCCTTCAGAACAGAGGGATAAATTTTATTTGACCGGTGCACAAGAAAATAAATTTCCGGTTCATTTTAGGACCAGTGTCTACCGATAGTTTGTTTCTTTAAAGAATGTGATAAAGTTCTTCACGTTTTTATCTAGCCATACAAGCATTATGGAAACACATATAGAACGACTTACACACACATGTAACACAGTAGAACTATAATAGTGTAGTTTAATAAAAAAGATATTGATGGTAGGAAAGCTCAAATGCACATCCACGCTAAGGAACAAAAGGGATACTACTTTATAGAAGTTCCTCGAAACCCTATATGACAACATTTCGAACATGCAGAGCCAGATCAGACTGCGTAAATGTGCTGACTGTTGTTGATATTTACTAGAGGCAAATACACATAACTATCGATCGATTTGTCTCGGACACAGTTGTGGCGCGCTCCTGTAATCGAGTTACTTTGAGGCCGGGATTTGAGGACAGTTTGAGGACAGGAGTTCTGCTGTGAGCTAGTATATGTCGATTGGGCGTCTACACTAAGCTCGGCATCAATATGGACCATTCGGGGGAGCTCATGTGTGTCCAGGTTGTCTAAGGACGAACCGGCCCAGGGTGAAAACACAGCAGGCCAAAGTTCCCGTGTAGAGCAGTAGTGGGATAGCGCTTGTGAATAGACTACTGTTGGTAGCCTGTCCAATAAAATTGGACTTAACCCTTTTTCCATTTTTGATTTATTACCTTTTATAAACTTACGCTTTCTTTGGAATGTGATCTCTATTGTTTATGGTCATTGACAGATATTTATTAAAAGAAATCGTTTTCTTGCATTATCAAAACATGACAGAAAACACTGGGGTGTTGGGGCAATCAAAGGTGAACAGTCAATTCCAGCAATGGGGAGAAGACCGCAGATACATTTCGACATAATCATATACAAATGCAGAGCAAAGTATGGAGAATCTTTAGAAATGAAAATATGATTATTTAATAGTGTTGAAAACGTTATGGGAAATGAAACAAAATACTCATTATGAGAATATGTGCAGTTTTGCCTACTTGAACATTATAGATCTATATCAACATACACATCCGCACAATCTGATTAAGATATACACTGTTCACATAGCAGTTATACTACTAATGTGAACTGGTGTATCTTCTTATAAGGCTTAGAATGTGGACAAGATTATCTAAACCAACACTGTTCACATAGCAGTTACACACTACTTACTAATGTGAACTGGTGTATCTTCTTATAAGGCTTAGAATGTGAACAAGTTGATCTGAACCAACACTGTTCACATAGCAGTTACACACTACTTACTAATGTGAACTGGTGTATCTTCTGATAAGATTTAGAAGTTGGACAAGATGATCTGAACCAACACTGTTCCAAATGCCAACCTGTACGGTACAAATGCTCATATGTCTCCCTATCAATGCAGGTCATACACCAATGCAGGTCGATTTTCATGTTGCGTGAGCCGCATATCAATACTAATGAAATTAACGGGAAATGCTACATCTCAATTGAGTGAACGGATGTTTAAGTGAAACAGCTTAAACCATGACCTGCAATCGCATTTGATGGTGCTACACAACTCTGAACAGTATGCAATATCGATAATACTCGTTCCGGCGGTTCTTTTAACACCAAGTTTGGCCCTAGATACATAGTATATACCGTTCATAGCTGTGTAGCACCCTCGATTGCGACTTCAGGCAGCGTTAAGTGGCGGTCGTGGTTTGATTTGACACTGAATCTGCATATCTTGGATAGCGGATAATTTCTAGAAGTCTGGAAAAGTGCCAGAACGTCCGCCAAACTTGGTGTTAAAAGAACCACGGGAACCAGTAGATCGAGATTGCTTATTGTTCAGAGCTGTGTAGGACAGGCACTTTTTAAGACGAGTCAAAATTGTCCGCTATAGCGCAATACGGCCCGAAATACGTGTTAAATCACCAAAAAAAAACCATTGCATTTACGTAGAAAACCCTGCCAGCAGTCGCAATTGAGAGTGCTGCACAGCTCTAAACAGTATAGAATATGTATCTACAGGTCCCGGCGGTTCTTTTAAGACCAGATTTGGCATCGTAGACGGAATATCTGGTAATCTTTTAAACGGGTTGATATGGTCAGCTATCGAAAACGAACATATGCAGATTCAGTATGAAATAGAGCAAACCATGACCGCCATTTAACGCTGCCTGAAGTCGCATGACCGGTATGACATTCGTATCCAGAGGTTCCGGCGGTATTTTTAACACCAAGTTTGGCCTCTTAGACGGACGTTTTGGCACTTTTCGAGACATTTAGAAATTGTCTGCTATCAAAAAATGCAGATTCAGTGTGAAATCGCGCAAACCATGACCGCCAATTAACGCTGCCTCAATTCTGAATGGTATAGAATATGTATCTAAAGGTCTCGACGGTTCTTTTAATACCAAGCCTCACCTCGTAGACGGACGTTCTGGCACTTTTTCAAACGAGTCGAAATTGTCTGCATAGCGCAATTTCCCCCTGGAATAGGTGTTAAATCACAACAAAAACCCACTGCCTTCACGTAGAAAACGCTGCCAGTAGTCGCATTCGAGTGACTAAACAGCTCTGTGCAGTATATAATATGTATCAACAAGTCCCGGCGGTTCTTTTAACACCAAGTTCGGCCTAGAAGACGGACTTTCTGGCACTTTTTCAGACGTGTCACTATCGAAAACGAACATATTGAGATTCTGTGTGAAATCGCGCAAAACCATGACCGCCATTTAACGCTGCCTGAGGTCGCATTCGAGGGTGCTACACAGCCAAGAACGGTATAGAATATGTATCTACATGTCCCGGTGGTTCTTTTACACCAAGTTTGGCCTCGAAGACGGACGTTCTGACACTTTCCAAGACCAGTCAAAAATTGACCGTAATAGCGCAATAGGGCCCTAAATTAGTGTTAAATCACAAACAAACCCACTGCCTTTACGTAGGAAACGCTACCAGAAATTTGCATTCGAGGGGTAACAGCTTAGAACCGTATATAATATGTATCTACAGGTCCCGGCGGGTCTTTAAACATTAAGTTTGGCCTCGTAGATGGACGTTCTAGCACATTTCCAGACGAGTCAAAAGGTTTCGCTATCGAAAACGAACATATGCAGATTAAGCGGTCGCGCAAACCATGACCGCAATTTACCGCCGCCTACAGTCGCATTCGAGGGTGCTACACATCCCTGATCGGTATGGAATATTTATCTACAGGTCCCGGCAGTTCTTTTAACACCAGGGTTTGCCTCATAGACGGACGTTCTGGCACGTTGTCTGACTTCTAGAAATTGTCCGCTATCGATTGAGTGTGAAATCGCACACATCATGACCGCCACTTAACGCTGCCTGAAGTCGCATTCGATTGTGTTAAAAACCTCTGTACGGAAAAGAATATGTATCTACAGGTCCCGGCTGTTCTTTTAACACAAAACTCGGCCTCGTAGACGGACGTTCTAGCACTTTTCAAGACGTGTCGAAATTGTCCGCAATACCGCAATAGGCCCCGAAATACGTGTTAAATCACAACAAAAACTCACTGCTGTTACGTTGGAAACGCTGCCAGCAGTCGCATTCGAGGGTGCTACACAGCTCTGAACATTTTAGAATATCGATCTACTGTTTCCGGCGGTTCTTTTTACACTAAGTTTGGCCTCGAAGACGGACGTTCTGGCAAATTTCAAGACTTCTGGATATTGTCCGCTTTCGAAAATATGCAGACTCAGTGTGGAATCGCGCAAAACATGACCGCGACATAACGCTGTCTGCAGTCGCATTCGAGGGTGCTACACAGTTCTGAACAGTATGCAATATCGATCTACTGGTTCCGGCGGTTCTTTTATCACCAAGCTTTTCTCGAATTCGGACGTTCTAGCACTTTTTAAGACGAGTCGAAACTGTCCGCTATCGAAAACGACCATACATGTATGCAAATTGAGTGTGAAAATGCACAAACTATGACCGCAACTTAACGCTACCCACAGTCGCATTCAATGGTACCACACATATCTGAACAGTATGCAATATTGATATACTGGTTCCGGTGGTTCTTTTAACACCAAGTTTGGCCCTTTGAAGACGGACTTTCGGGCACTTTTCAAGACTTCTAGAAATTTTCCGCTATCGACAGTATGCAGATTCAGTTTGAAATCTCGCAAACCATGACCGCCACTTAACGCTGCCTGCAGTAGCATTCGATGGTGCTTCACAGCTCTGAACAGTATGTAATATCGATCTACTGGTCCCGGCGGTTTTTTTAAGACCAAGTTTTGGTTATAAATATTAGAGCCCCAATTTCGTCGTAATGCTGAAAAAACTTGAAATACTCCCAGAAACGAGTCACTTTTCGAATATTCATTGTTTATAAAAAAGAAAGTATCATGAAATATTATGTGAATGTTTCTAGAACAGGTTCGCAGACCAGGTTGGTATTTCCAAGAGCGTTGCTAAACCAGATTAAACAGTGGTGCTTTTCCTTTGGACTAACTAACTTTGACAACTCTGTTTCATTTTCTTTTGTGAAGTGAAGTAGCAAAAATAAAATAGTTCAAGGAAATAGTTTTGTTTTTATGTAAACAATAATGAAGTTGCAGCGGTAGAGCGTTGGCGTCGCGTACCAAAAGTCCAGCGTTCGAATACAGTTATGAGCATTTTCTACATTTGGGATTTTCCTTTCACCCAAATGCGTGAAGAATGGTTAGGCTTATTTCGCAATCGATATTCATGCATTATTCATGAAAAAACTCACCAAGCGAAAATGGTTATCGTCATTTTAGTCCAAATCGGGCCCGGACAAAACCGTTGTTTAGCATTTTCTACTTTCATTTTCAAACATGATCAAATCAATTAATCATCAAGTAAATGCCATATATTCAATGCATTCTGGCGATTGTATACACTAATTTCTACGGAAACAAATTTTTTTATGGACTATTTGGGTGTTCAAAACTCAAACCTCTTTAACAGTGATATGGCCAGAATTTTGCAAAAGAAGGATAAGTAAAGAAACATGTCGTTAAATAAAAAGTATAAAACGGTATACTGTTTCAACATACTGACAACACAAGGGACATAATCGTTCGGCGCGATCCAATCCCAGATGTCGGCCCTTTTCTATCATGAGGCAATGTGATGAAGTTTTAAAGGTTGCCAATGGTATAGATCAGCATGACTACACGTTTAATAACACTCAGCTAACAGGTGTGAGTACGAAATCTGTTTCATGTCAGAAGAAACATGAAATACACTCTAAGCACAGGCGTCTGAATTTCTATTACAGCAAAAAATGCGGAAAAATAAACGTAACCTCTAATAGAAATGTTGACGCCTGTGGTCTTAGGTGTTTCACCTCTTTACGCCATCTCTTTAAAACCAGACCAAAACTGCTATGTTGTATCAAACGTTTGTAGAGAGCTGATGACTGGCTATAGCAGGTCGTCTCAGAATGACCTATGTCATCCAATCAAATTGTCGTCTACAAACTCGTAATGTAACAACAGGGGAGATAACCCATATACATACACATTATAGATACGCGGTGATGGCCGAGTGTTCCGAATGTATAGTAAACATTTTGATAGCACCATTGAAAGCTTGTAGATCCTACGATTTCTTTGGACAGTATAACCGTCACCTGTTCATGAATATTTAAAAATGATTGGGTCAATTTCATACGACCTTTTATGTGGTGTGTTCAGATGAAATGTTCGCACAACGAAGTATTTTGGTTTTACTTTTGGTCTTACTTTAATGCAATTGCTGTTTACCAAGAAATCATTTGATAGGAATCCAAGATGATGGCACATCACAATGAAACTCGCGAAATCCTTTCATGAGAGTAAAATTACTGGAACTGTAACATTCACCGTTTAACACAGATAGACGCATATGTAGCAGACGACATTTGAAAAAAACAGTGTGACAAAAGAAGAAATTTACCCAAAATTAGTACATTAACTTAACGTTTATTTAAATAGAATAACCATATATTGCCTGCATGTTTAAAAAGTCGTTTCCTGCAACTATGTCGAAATGGATTAAGGTTTAGGCGATAACTTTCCATTATGTAGCTGTGAATGTAAGTCGTTTAGTCAAAACAGACTGGTGTCTTTTGATCCGAATAGGTTAGTTTTGAGTCGAGCGACCCATGTTGTTTGATAAACATAAGGGTTTTGTTTGTACATAATTGCGGCCTTTGGGTCTTTTGGTCTCCATTGTTTTGATGGCAAAAGTGAACTTCTGATTCTCTGCAAATAAACACATAATTTGTAACGATAAAACATACTCATTATATAGTTGAACAAAAAACACAATTTCTGTGCCAACCAAACGGACACTTCTTTTGAGTACCCACAACATAGGTTGTTAGTGTCAAATAAATGGTTTTTGTATATGACATATGCATCTTGCTCTACGTTAATAATATAGGGTATAATGCTCGAACTCGAATTGCACCCCCCACACTCACTTAAGCGTCAACCAAATGGCGTACATACCTGAATTAAAGATCCATTCTCTTGCAGAAGGGTCACCACAGCACATACACAGAAATTGAATAAAGGTAAAAGTCCAAAGGCCAAACCAATTGCAATGGCGTACGGCTTATATGTGTAGTTATCGCCATATGTCGCCTCGTTATACTGGGTCAGCATCAGAATAAACGTTATCTGCGTAGTAGACAATACACAAATTAAGAATAATTTATTTATTAAGGTTCCAAAACTTTTGCAGACGAAGTTCTAAGTTTCATTTGGAAAGTAAGTATGAGACAGACTATGGCTTAAGCATTTACTGCGTGATGGCTGAACGCCTCCGGTAGAGCCGTTCATACCAAGGGCATTGCGGTTGGTTGTCTTGGAGGATCGTTCATATTAACTTTTTGTTTTGTTTTTACTGTGGAATCATTCGAGAGCACGTCAAAAGTGATCTCGGATGTCGACGGCCGTGTAAATTAATAAAGTCTTCATGGCAACCTGTAGAAAAGTAACTCTACTACCGAAATGCAACTTAAAACATCGCATTGAACCCACTGTCCATTCGTCTTTATAATTGTCTGAACGGCGTACTCCCTTTATTGTGAACACGATCAAATAAACATCTTCATCCAATGAATAGCAAGAGGTTTAAGTGTTACCGGTAAACCTTTTGAAATTACTTACCAAAGTTGATATTGGAATAACTATGCAGAATAAGAAGCGAGAGAACTTTGACAATGGCCTTCCAGTCATCAAGGCAATATCAACTGAAAATCTATCAATACCTGCAGTAAATACAAAACAGTTTTAACAGAGGAAAAACATTTCAATAGACATATATAAGATGAAGTAAACTAGATATTCTTCCTACAATAGTTATCGCATTACTCATTGAAACCATATGTTGTAGGTACTATAATAAAATGTATTTGTTTTTCCAAATGATTATATCGATTATCTCTATTATATGAACGATGAAATAAGCTTTTTGAAGCTGGAATCAGATGTGCAATGGTCAATACGTAAATACACTATATTCAAATGCAAAACCATCTCTCAAATTGAATGAGAACAGGCAACTTTCAGATTGTTTTGATGTATAAATGGGACTCATGCAGGGTGAGCTATTGTCAGTGTTGTTATTTATTCGTGTTATGAATGAGGCCGTACATTACATGTAATAGTTTGATCTGATTCAACTTCAAATAGTATCAATGTATAGATATCTGTAAAAGTGGAGTCTGAAAAAGAATCTGCGTTTTGTTTTTGGCAATGGTCATCTACCTAATCGGGAACATTAATTCGTTGACACCGATGAAATATAAATAGTTATACATTTCGTATATCTTAGATTATAATGGCAATTTAACCAATGTTGTAACCGGGTTACATGACGATGCACTGCACAGCCAGTTGGGGTTAGTATATGGGTCTGAAGTTTTGGATATTTACAACTACAAGTTCATTGGTAAACTTCACCTATGCTTTGTAAAATCATAATAGGGCTATGCGATTTAAGGTTAACCATTACGTTTTAGCCTAAACATACTTTCTAAAGATATTATTTTATAATACTTTACACAATTTTAAAATAACATGGTTCTATTACACATTATACATATTTTGACCAATTAAATAACATGAAAAATAGTAAAATAGTAAAATGAAGATTGTTATTGAACATCAAGCCACGCTTTTTGAGTAAAAATACTTACACTAACATTTTCTCCCAATGCATTAGAAAGCAGATCAAGATCAGTTTATACAAGACTGGTCTAGTTATATCAATACTATATTTAAATTGTTATAATTTTGTTTATTCAAAACCGAATTTTGTTTTGAAGAACTATTCAATAAAAAGCAAAATGTGCAGATAAAACAAAACTTTCTCTAAGCTATGTTGCTTAAAAGCCGTCGAGTTAGAATATCCTTTTATATTATGCTGCCCAAAGTATGGCATACATTGACAACATTACTTTTATTTTTTTGAAATTTATAAACGCGATGAAAGAGTCTTTTGAAATTAAATCGTAATATTTAACGGTTACAATACTTACCATATATAAGTGATAAAGATGATACTTCCAAGCAAGCACCAATAAGCAATCCAAACGCTGTACAATACCAATCCATTAATTGGAACAGATAAACGCCTCCCTGTTTAAAAAAAATACTGAAACTTAGCCCTTTGGAACAGAGTTTGCTCGCTAAATTGTTCATTCTGCACGGCGAGGGTAAACACAATCAAATCAGGCTTCCAACAGACAGACACGTGTTGATGCATTACGACTTTTGGAAAGATTTTGTTAAAAGGTGAACAATGCTTACTAGCATCTCCCTTTGCAACAATGTTTAAAATTCAATTAAATTATAAGTATACTTTCATTAGTAATATGCTGCATATGTGTTGAATTTGGGGAAGATGATTAGATGGACGAGGATGTCACAGAAATTGTTGTTATATATCATATTTCCGTCACCGGTCTTAGTTCACGCCAACAAACCACATGCAGAGGTAATAGCTGGTTACCTTTCGCATCATTCTCATAACCGCCCTCTAGTGGCATTCATGTTTACATTTCGACTAGATGGAGAAGCAGGAAGATCCTGTTCAGACTGCGTGAATGCGTATGCTGATCTGGATATTTACCAGTTATAAAGTCCCGCACATATATCTGCGTGTGACGTATCCGATCTGACTATGAAAGAAATATAGTAACGTATAACTTGCTCGGGCTAACTAGAGTGTTTACATGTGTAAACGTGATAAATTCTTTCTAAATCGTTTTACCCGAAGCGGCCATAGTATGGTTAATGCATGGTTGTATTGTGGTGAATCCATGACTGTATTATGTTTAATTCATGGTTGTAATATGTTTATTCAATGAAGCAATGTTGAACATGGCGTAAACCCCAAATAAAACACCTAACATGTTTATTCAAATGCCAATAAAGGTATCAACTGTATAACACTTATGATGACGCGCATGTTTGTGCACACAAACAAAATATGTGACATTTACATAAAACAAATGTTATGAAAACAAAAACAAACAAAATGCAAATTCACTGACGAATTGCTTAGTTACACCACTGATACAGTTTGTTCATAGGTTGCCTTGAACTTTGAAGTACAGTTGTGGATTTTTGTTTTTTAACAATCTGATTGTTCATTTAAAAGTGATACCCCTGTCATTTCTAAACGCAATAAAAAAATCCAATATCGATATCATATCTCGCTCGACGCAAGCATGCTCGACACATTGTTAAGCGAACAAGTGGTGTAGGTCTTTATATCAAGTAATTTTCGTGTTGTTTTCGGCGATAGCTGTTTAACCTCAGTTTTTACCTACATCTTAAACAAATCTAGCTTTTAAACCAATCAAATGTAGTATTTAATGAATAATGCCGAAGAAATAAAGATTCTGCATACGTTTAATTGGTTTCCTTAAGAGATAAATATCATTGAAACAAATCAGTGAAAACGTATTAAATATAATATTTAACAGCAAACTATTAATTATTTTGAGAAACATGATAAGTTTTCAGTTATGTATCGTAAATTTAAACTTATACACCTCTTGGCAGCCTCGCGTGATCTCTAGTCATGTGACGTATTCTCGGCCTGATAATTTATTTATAGAAACTGCAGCTGGATGGAAATGGCCGATTATCCTTTGGTAAACACATAGATTATTTTTATGATTTAGTACTTGATACTGGGATAAATATATATATATATGAGAGTTTGGCTGAGATGTGGATCTAAAAGGAAAAAGAGATAAATAAAAAACGCACAAGCTACACTCAATTACCGATTCTATATATTTTAAAGAACAATGCTCTAATCGAACAATGTTCCAACAAATTCAAGGAGCAGTCGACTTGTTAGATGTACAACATCCGGCCCAAAAAGAAAATTCGTCCCCAAATTAACAAAATATGTCTCATTGAATGGTAATCCGTAGGAATTGGAATCAGAAATATACAACATACTGACATGTTGGCCTTATCAGGTTTTCACACATAAGCATACATGTCCGAGGTTGGCCAAACCAAGGACGACAGACAAACACACAGTTAAGCAGGCCAGCATTTCAGCAGTAATATATTTCTTTAAGTAAACCCCATTACTATCCAATACCTCAAATGATTGCTATGAACCGATTCTATATCTTTTAAAGAACAATGTTCCAACTTGTTCACAATTATAATGCATTACACATTCAACGAGCTGTCGAATTCATAGATATACAACATTATTCCGAACATTTTATAATCCATGTAAATTTACCGATTTTTTTATTATTAACAAAACCTTTCTGATATTCAAGTCAAATAATATGTGCTTGGTCCATTTATTAGTGTTTTCTCATATTGATTGCCGCTTATCGTTTTACATATATTTCTTGTTAAATTTAATAATCATTGTAACACGTCACTGTTTTGCTACGAAACAAAGTATTACAAGTACAGTGAACTCGACAGTTCCGGGTCATCGACAATTCCGGGTCACATTTGGAAAAAAATGTTTAGT
>JAUELF010265231.1:0-11133 GCA_031471495.1 Clinocardium nuttallii | reverse complement strand
ACTTATTTGTTGTTATGAGATTATACTGACTGGGAAGAGTAACTCTGTTTTATTTTTCGTAGTTATAGCACTGGTTTTTTTTTAGCGACAGTCGACTTTTGATCTCATTATTTTACTAATTTTTAATTCAATTGTTATTTATCGTTATTAACAGCACAAATTATCTCACACCATCAACAATACAAAAAATACTTTCCAGATTTCAATCATGATATATTCTTTACACCTCATACACAAGATATAATATATTTAAATAGTTTGAATGAATGTCCATGATCGTTCCCAAGCTGTATATATTAATGGAAAAGAACGCCTTCAAAGAGAAAGAGGTTTATTCACAATTATTTAAGCAGACTTATTTTCAATGCGTCAAGCGACGTTTGGCAAAAATTCACTGTGACAAGCGTCATTCGTCTTTCACCAATGGGCTAACAGTATATGTGGAAAAGCAGCCAGATGCTTAGAAAGTACGGTGTGTGGAGTACTGGTTTAAGAAAATAAGGAAAAATATGAGTAGGTGAACTGGTAGCCGTGATATGACTGACACATTGTTGAATACGGCATTAAACCCAAACAAATCACTAGTCCTACTCCTTATACGTCTTTGCCACACACAACGAGTCTGCAGTAGACGATTTAGAAAACATATCGGCAACAACATGTGGCCAAAGGAAGCAATGTCCATTGATTTATTTTTAAATACGTCTGTATCAGAAAGCATATGTATGCTGGTAACATATCTCTACCTGATAGTCAAAGTATACGACGTCTATACACATGCTCTCGATCGCTATTTCACAGTTTGAAATGTTTCTCGTCTTAAAGAATACCCTCTGCTCATTCGGCTCCATCTTCGATAGCCATTGATACATTGTACATTAGTATCTACACCCGTTACTTGTTATAGAAATGAAATCGACACATCACATTGGCTTGGGAAGCTTTTTCGGCTCCAGTTAAGCAAATTAATACGACCAACAGGGTACGAGTTTAATGATGGGTGATCAATATCAGCCCATGACGAATATCTCTATTTATACATAATAGTATGCGTTAAGCTCTTTCCTACACATGGTACATCTGTAGCAGACGACCCCGAACTCGTCTGGTTAAAAACAATTCGATTAAACCAATATAAATTTAAATTCAATCATTGAATATGAGAGATTTGTCATTTTGCCATAATGTTTTCGAAAGTATGCTTCGGATTCATCAGAAAGCGACTGTGGTAGTTTAAACTTATTTATTTTACATCGATCGCGAAACGAGCTTTTGGCTTAGATTAATCACTCTCAATGTCTGCTTCCTGGAGACTTAACCAGTACTCGCACCGTTTGTGTGGAAAATCCCAAAGTCAGGACCCGCTCATCACGGGACTCGAACCAGGAACCTTTGATATGAGAGGCCGACGCTCTACCTCTGTACCATTGTCTTCCACGCCTGTAGGTAGGAAGTTAACTTGAAGGAAAGAGACATTACCCGCGGAAAGGAGAAGGTTCACTAAAGGTCATAGACCATTATTAGTCCGCTACCGGGCGAAGACCGGTTTGCGGACTATAGGTTTAGTCGATTCCGCCTGTCTGTCTGTCTGTATGTCTGTCTGTAAGTGTCACCTATCCTTGTCCGGCCAACATTTTAACTATGCATCAAAGGATTTGAATGGAACTTGGCACACACGTTCACCATGATAAGGCGGCGTGTCGCGTAGAATACCAAAGCATGTACCTTAAATGTTAAGGTCACACTAAGTGGTCAAACGTCAAAATGAGTAATGTTTGATAGGATTATATTGTCAGGCCCGCAACTCAACCATGCATCATAGTATTTCCAAGAAACTTTGCACAAACAGTCACTATGATGAGGCGGCGTGTCATGTTTTAGACACAGGCTTGTTTCTCAAATGTCAAGGTGACACTAATATGTCAAAGGTCAAAATGAGTACTATTTGATAGGAATGTACCTTGTCTGGCCCATATTTCAACCATGTATCATACATTTTCAGAAACACTTGGCCAAAGTGTTCACCGTGATGAGGCGGCGTGTCGCGTACAGGTCCCAGGCCTTTACCTCAAATGTAAGACTAACACTTAGAGATCAAGGTAAAAATGAGTAATGTTTAATAGGATAACCGTGTCCAGCCCGCATCTCCAACATGCATCATAGAATTTCCAAGAAACTTGGCATAAACATTCACCATGATGAGGCGACGTGCCATTTTTATAGACCCATGTCTATACCTCAAATTTCAAGTCACACTTAGAGGTCAAATGTCAAAATAAGAATTATTTGATAGGATTGTACCTTGTCCAGCCCATATTTCAACATTGGATAATATGATTTCAAGGAAGCTTGGCACAAACGTTCACCATGATGAGGCGGCGTGTCACAAATAAGACCCAGGCCGGTACCTCAAATGTCAATGTCACACTTAGAGATCAGAGGTCAAAAAGTGTACTTGTTGATAGGACTGTACCGTGTACGGCCCCCATCTCAACCATGCATCACAGTATACCCAAGTTCCGCGGCACACATGTTCACTTCAAATATTAAAGTCACACTTAAAGGTCAAAATTTATGTCAACACGAGTACAGTTTGATAGGACTACCTTGTCCGGACCGCATCTCAAGCATGCATCTTAGGATTTTCAAGTTTTCACCATGGTGAGGTGGCTTGTACCTCTTAGGTCAAGGTCACACTCAGAGGTCAAAGGTCAACATGAGACTTGTTTGATAGGTCGACCTTGGTACCAATGTTAGGGTCAGACTTAAAAACGTTGTGCTGCAATGTCATATCTTGATAAACGTATCGTACAATGATATTTCTCCATATATTTAAATATTTAATTGATCATATAGACGTCCCGCGAAAAAACATTATGACCTCTGCGTAATGTATCGACCCAGATCAGCCTAAGAAATCCGCAGAGACTGATCAGGGCCGACGCATTCCGTCTTATGGGGATAGAAGTATAGGGTAATGGTTCCTGAAACAGATAATCCACAGGAGGCGAAAAGTGTCTATCCAAAGAAGCCTGCGTGGCATGATTAGGCGGATACTAGTCGATACTATAGGCAGAGACCATAATGTGGTTTTTTCACGGGATGGCTCATATTTTGCAATACGCATACTTGGTTGATGTGGACTTCTGCTCTATAATACAACGTTATTTGGATCAAGTTTTACACTCGGAGGAAATTGCCCTTTGAAAAATGTAACTTAAGATTATAAAGAAGTGTAAGACTAATACAAATGACCGTATTTTAATCGTTAACCCTAGGGCTTAATACAAAATTGTGTTAATTGTATTTTTTGTAAAAATGCAATTGCAATTGATTTGCATTAAATCACAGATACTTTAGTGTATACATGTTTATACATGTAACAGTATTTCCTGTGAAAAGTCAAAATGAGTTACGTTTTCTTGCATGCTGTCGTCAATTCAGTTACAGTGGAACTGTTAATAATTAATCTTCCAAAACACTTTCATCAGAAGAAGAATCTTCATAATCTACAGTCTTTGAGGATTAAGCAGCTTCTTCCAACAATCTCTCACGGTTTTTAACGCCGAATTGTCCTTTTGAAATCATTGACTGTCAATATACCAAAGTATGTCTGCTACATGAGATCATTATCACACTGTCCTAGCACCATCTCTGCATGTGCAATATGATGCTGGAATATGGGTTTTATCATACGTATTTCAAATCCAAGTATGATTTGAATGAAATATGTTTACTATTTAAGCGGACAGGAAGCAAACAGTCCGATATTATATGAGCCGTTCCGCGAGAAAACCAACCATCTGGACTCTGCGTAAAGTGGCCTAATAATGCATTGCGGACTAACCGGACATACATTTTTCGTCTCCTATGGATTTCCTGTTCGGTTATCATTACACCAAACCGTTATCCCCCTGAGACGGAATATGTCGGCCAGGATTAGCCTGCGGGACTGTGTATGCGTATGCTGATCTGGGTCGATACAATACGCAGAGATCACAGTAATGGTTTTCTCGTGGAACGTCTCATGTCATGTTAGTGTTAACTAAGGCCGGTCTATGCTGTCATGCCATCGGATTCAAACGTTTACCTTATTATACAAACTTAACGAAATACTTGCGAATATTTCCGGGATCTGCATGTTGGTCTAGATCATATATACTGTACCTTGTTGGGTTTATGGTGATTTAGTAAAGTAATTTAACAAAAAAACACCACCGTATGTAGTTGTACTTTCGTTTTGAGAGGTATGGTAAGCGATATATAAGTTGCTATTCAGTCAGTGTGTATTTGAAATTACGAAGGAATTAAGGTTCTTTGTATATAACAACCACATACTGTCCATGTTAGTTTAGAAGAACAATAGTTCGGTTACAACACACAATGCAATAACTAATATATACATAGATGTATTTTTTATATTTTACTAAAGCGTAGCAAGTGCCTGACCAAAACGAAAAATTAAGAACCTGTTAATGAGTTTTCTTTTTTTGTCTTGTTCAATTCATTACGCAACAATAAATGTATAATATTACATACATGTACTTGACAGTCACTATATACTTTGATAGAAAATACAATAAAAGTAAGTAAATCGTTTATAAACGAATACATTTACAATTTACAAAAATCATGAATAAATCCGTTACTTACAAAATGTTGATATTCATTTAAATAAATTGTAAGATAAATGGGAAAAGAAGAACGCACATGAGTGCTTTGCATAGAAATAACTAAACTCAATGCTAAACAAATGAATATATACACAGGAGGAATAAAGGATAAATACTAATAATTAGTCAATAGTTTATCAATTACCTGGAATAATGAATATGAACCTAATCAATATGATCTTATTGTGTTAACAATACTCAACCATCTGTCACACATTTGCTACACAGAATGGTAGCATTTTATATTCAATGTATCATTGATCAAATATTAGAATTAACTTTATCTAATAGGAAATAGCTGTGACAGGTACTTATTTTCTGAGATTATCCATGTCATATGTTTACAAGAGGACACTTTTATTGCAACAAATATGCGATATGGTACATTTAAGAAATGCTACTCATTGTTGTTTAAGTTTGTGAGAAATTTAACATGTATGTATATATAACAGAAATACAAAGACATGTTATTCGAATGAACCACCTAAACAGTTCACCTTTTCGAAAACGAAACAAAGGAAACAATAGTGGTTCGATTATATTGACCAGGTATACCAAAAGTAAATAGAGAATATTATGTCCCTGACGTAAGATACCAACTTTATCTGACGAGGTTGGGAGAATTGATAATTGGCGAGCTTTTGGCGAGACAATTATCCTTTCTCATAGCCGAGTCAGATAAAGTTTATGTCGAAAGTCAGGGACGTAATATTCTATTTATCTTGCATGTCAAATTATGTTTTCAGGTAAATCTACACTCATTCTAACTAGTTTTAAGAAATAACATACACAATTACAATAGCCCATCTTAAATGATGTTACCTTAAAAAGAGTTCCGACTGAAACAGAAAATCCACGGGAGTCGGAACGTGGCTCTCCGGTTTAGGCTGATCCGATTCGATACTTTTCGCAGTCAAATAATTTGGTTTTCTGGTGGAACGGCTCATTTTATATTTCAGAAAGTAGTTCCAGTGATTACGCCATTTCTAAAAATAAGTATACTGATAAACATAAACGTTTATCATACCAGTAGACATGTAAACAAAAAGTTTATCATACCAGTGTTATATGCTCATTGCAAGATAAATACTGATATAACACATTATGGACCGGTTGTGATCTTGTAAGCAAGATCTACACATTCGCGTGCAATTTTACAATATGTAATTTATTATTATTATTATCAATTATTAATATTATTCTTATTATAAATGGAACTCTACAATGTTTGTTTCAATGTTTGTTTCAGTGATTGCCGATGCCGTAGTGTCAGCATCACTATTTAGAATCATGAGCGAGGAGAATAATATGACCAAGTTTGATGATATTAACGGGTCAATGCCAATGTATTTTTTATTGGACTTTAAAGGCATACGCGGGATTTATCACAGCGCATCACAGCCTGGTGAACTCGTAACCTGTATATTTTGGTGTTCGTACCCTGATAGAACTGAATTCGTAACCTATCGTAAATGTGTATGTAACTATTGTAATTTTACATTTATATTACAGAATTTGTGTTAACTGAAGTGTATACTTCAGAGAGAAAATGTAAGAAAATTTAGAGCAAGAATCACATACACATACACAAAATGACTTCAAACATAGAATGGAAAAAACTCGCGCTTTAAAAGCATTTAAATCCGTTCTTCCAGAGACCCCTTGTAGGAGGGTATCGCTGTTAAAAGCGTATCTTCAAAAGAAATCTCCAACTGTCAAAACTTTGGAAAAAATGAAAATTGTCAGATCGCCTGAAGAAGTTGATGCTGAGCAGGATAGCACTGCTGACAATGTTTTAAGCGACATCAAAACTATGCTGAACTCAACCAAGAATCTAAGATCTAAAAACTCTGTACTAGCAAGAAAACTCATTTTTACAGCCATCAGCGGAGAACGGGTAAAGGAGACTAAACAAAAGAAGAAAATAGCGAACATGTTAGATGTTAAAAGAAAAAACTTGTCAACTGGGAACAAAGATCGAACACGTATAGTGTAACAAGCGAAACCTCTTGTTGGGAACTCACTGAGAAGAAAAATCGGAATAATAACATACCAAATATACACAAGAGAAAGGCTTATGAGTTCTGGTTAAGGAGCGGGATATCACGGCCAACGGGAAACAAGAAGGACGTGAAGCGCGAGCGCCTCGACACCCGGATATTTGTCAGCCATATGCAACGAGTTTCAGGATACCAATCCTGACATTAAAATGTCTCAAAGAACAAAAGAACATTTGAGCGACTTAAACCATTCTATGTTCGCTCTGTAAGACCAGGAGATCGCAATACGTACCTTTGCCGCTATCATGTTGAACTCAAAACAGTATTTGATTGGTCCATGAAACAGCGAAGAAAGATCATTGATAACAAAAATGATCCCGCACTGTCTGCAAAGTATCCCATATTTCGTACTGTAAATGAAGCCGTCGATTCAACATTATGTACGAAGTTTGACAATGACGAAAACTATAACATCTCCTGTATCAAACGCGAATGTAAGCAATGTGGAGTACACAGTTTTATTATGATGGAAGACGAAAGAGGCAACGAAATGGTAGAATGGGAAAGATTTGAATATGTTGTTGTTTCTACTAAAGGCAGCAATGTTCGCAAAAAGCTTATGATGGTTAAGAAGACTACAGCAATAAACGAGCTTTCATCCTACATGCTCGAATTGCTATCTTCATTTCCTTCCCACCAATTCCGGGCATCATGGCAGAGACAACAGCTAAAACATCTCACCACAAAACTACCCCATAATGAGTGTGCTGTTATTCATGACTTCTCTGAAAACTATCGGTAAATATACTTATATATTCGTTTCAAAGCGCATTCCTTTCTCTCTCTTTTACATGATTACACACGCATATTTATATAAGGATGTTAACTTAACGCGTAAAGGTCGATTGACACATGCGTTCACAATAATTATTATACCCGTCCTTGTTGTCTAAATACTTCACGTAGGCATATAGCACTGCCAGTCAGCATACTTCCAACGAACGGAAGTGACACTGCATGTCAGCATCTTGTACCGCCACGCCATACTGGATGTTGATGGTACGGACAGCACAGAGGAAAATCCGCATATCGTTACTGAACAGTTTATGGTCTTCAGCGACGATGATAAACATGACCATCACTTCGTACACGAGTATGTATTAAAATTGATATTTTAGTTTACAATAATTATATCATAATATATTAAAAGTTTTGCTTATAGTCGTTTTATGGTAGTTCTAAAATTTCTTTAAAATAAAATCAAAAACATATAAGATTGTAATTACAATACTAATTACAGAGTCCAGGAACTGATTCGAGCTTACATGACGTCTATCTCGTACCCTGTCAGCACCATGCACGAATTTACGGATGGTTGCCAAGCCCAGTACAAATCTCGGAACTGCATGGGCGATATCAGCTTTAGTTGTGGTGACTTTGGATACAAACAAGTGATCCGAAATTTCTTCGAAACGTCCCGTGGAAAAGGTACTTAATTAACATAAATACACATACAACCTATCAAACACATACACCGACACGAACCTGCACTGTCGCACATACTCGTTTACACGCACGCACACATATGTATATGAAATATATTTAAAATCAGTTTAACTGTTCATTGTATTATGTATACAACGAATGAGCTAAATTATAGTGGTTATAACTTTGAAATAGTGTACTTATGGTGGAATATCTTATGGTACAAACCATAATTGACTACATGTAGTTCTATATAAATATTAATTAGTTATTTGTTTTATGAATTAAAGGTCCACAGGATGCTGCAGGCGGCTACGTTAAAAGACAGCTGGACATCGCCATACTTCGTGGGAATATCATCAATACGGTAAAGGATGCGTATCGTTATGCGTGTGCAAATCTGCAAACAACTAGCAACCTTTCCACATCATCACGAAGAATATTCCGCTATGTGGATGTGTCCGATGTAAATAGAAATCGTGACCGTGATTTCAAGCCGATAAGTAAGAACAGGGACGTGCATCAAATTATTACGTGTGAGGAGGGCATCATTATAGCTCGGAGTCTGACATGTTATACCTGTGATAACTGTGTCAATGGAAAATATCAGGAATGCAAAAACGCTATAATTACAACACCAAGAAACATAACACTCGAGAAATCAAACGCAGGGCGCAATGTCAGTGAGCCTGTTACAGAAAACAGTCCATATTCAGCTGCCCAGTCAGTGAAGAAAGGGGATTTAGTAGCTGTGTTCACTGATGACATTGAATATGATTATTATCTACTGAAATCCACAGATGATTTTTGTGAACTGCATAGAAATGAACATGACGACTGGAACAACTATTTTACAAAAGACGCCGGTGTCATCCGCGGTCACTATTATGACAAAACTAGGCAAAACTGTTATACACTATAAACAGATAAAAAAGCAATTATTAGTGCAAATTCCGTTCTCTGCATATTGTCCAAGATAAAAGCACTAAATAGAATTCGCATTCCCGTGGAAATTCATGAAGTTAGTTTATCTGTAAAATAATGCATATAAACTTTTCATTTTGACAAAAATATTAAACATAGGTATTCTAATATGCATATCTCTCTATATTAAATGCCATCATTTGGAAATAAATATTATTAAAATATATGAATTTAATCACATAACATTAATTGTTATCATTGTACGGATTGAATGAAAACTGCGTTCAATTTTACGACGTTAAACCGGACGTCATTCTGTTACAGTCGTGAGCCCCAACTTTTGACGTTCAACCATTCATTTATAATAGATTTTCTATTTTTGACAAAATGTGTTGAAAGTCGTCTGCTACAGAATTGTTGTATGGGGGAAATGTTAACAATGAAGTCTTGTCCCTCGTATAAAGGTGGGTTGAGTGGCAGATCCGGTTGGTCTGACACGGCTCTATACTTATTGCAAAAACGGAGGAGTTCTTTTTTTTAAATGAAAATCAGCATTGATTAAAGGCTATTAGTCGTTCACGCGTCATTTTGGTAGACATTTAAGAAACCATACATCTTTCATTGATAATTAATAAGGGATACTCACATTTTTCTGCATTGAAAGGCGTGTTTACTGGCTGATAACTAGAAAAAAGATTTAACACTGTGTACTAAAAGAACAACCGTACTCAACAATTTTATCGGGATATTCTTAAAATGGGCTTTGGACTTTGCTTATTGCAAAAACGGAGGAGTTCATTTTTTAAAATGAAAATCAGCATTGATTAAAGGCTAGTAGTCGTCTACGCGTCTGTCATGTTGGTAGTCATTTAAGAATCTGCGGGAGGAAGTGGGCTCAATACCCTGCCTGAGCATACCAAATACTTTAAAATTGAAGTAATGGCTGCCCCTCATTGGCGCTCAGGGTTGCGGCGTGAGCATTACGATTGACTTGCTGATGTCAGGATAAATGGACCAGTAGTATTAGTAACTTACCCAGAAAACACCGTGATATAACCGAAAATTGTGGAAAGCGGCATAAAACACCAAACAATCAATCAATTATGTTGTGTGGTGGTTGCGTCTGAGAAAGCTATACATGTACACGTGTAGCCTTGTCCTGTATTTCGATATACCCGGTATCGTTGGAAATCATCGGAAAAATCCCAGCAGTGAATATATGAGACGTTTCATAGGAGAGCCCCATGCTTGCATTTACGAACATTGTATGTCCAGGCCAGTCTGTACATTCGATATGAGCCGTCCTGCGAGAAAACCAACGATGTGGACTCTGCGTAAAGTATCGGCCCGGAACAGCGTTAGCATGCCGCGTAGGCTTACCCGGATATACATTTTTCGCCTAATGTGGATTTTCTCTTTCAGTAATCAATTATATATACCTCTTTCAAATGAGACGGAATGTGTCGGCCCGAACCAGTCTACGTATTAGTGTGTCTTTGTAACTGTGGGAAGGTAAATGTCTAATTTTCAGCGAACATGTAAATTACAGATAAATGTGTCTTTAAGAATTAATAGCTATTATTATTTGTGGTAGGTGAACTTATTACAACTGTTAGCTAACTGAAGCGTTTCTCATTGCACTATTTGGATATTACAAATACATCTGGCAAACAATGACTATGCATCGGATTACTGGTACAAATCAAACAATTGGCAAATAAACGAGTTTTCACCGCTTACTGTGGAATTATTTAAACCTTTTGCACATACATCAAAATACGTGCATCAGAAGAAAGAGTTTAAAATTAATCAGGGAGGACTCTGTGTTTCAATGACATCATTAACTACAGCCACGACGACAACCGGTTCACCCGACAACCAAGACCCCTTATAGGCAAGATATAATACGAAATTGTTTATTAACGTGACATGTGTAAAACATTTTCTTTAACAAAATAATACAAAAGCAAAAGCTAACCACACACGGCCCCGTATTTATAACCACACACGGCCCCGTATTTATAACCACACACGGCCCCGTATTTATAACC
>JAUELF010265220.1:0-11135 GCA_031471495.1 Clinocardium nuttallii | reverse complement strand
ATGACGTAATTGAATTTAAAGTTTCCTGAAGAAGGCCGTCAGGCCGAAAGCTTGATCATTGAGTGTTTACATATATACATATTTAGTTTTAGACCCCTAGTGGTCATTATTATGATAATACAAATTAAATGTGTCTAAAGATTTGAAATAACGGTAGAAGACATACATAGTTTGCATCTTTCTGTTTCTTAAGTCAGTCAATACAATTTATTGATTCATAAGGTTGCTTTTTTCAAACATATAATAAGAGTTTTTCTTAACAATAATAATGTTGGTTGCTCCCTTTTTTATTACATCACCCCATGGTACAAAATTAAAACTTATCCCATACTGACGCCGCGCTTCCATGTGGCGTCAATAATTATCACTTAGACAAACATTTTACCAAAGTTAGAAGCTGCTGAAGCAAAACAGAGTTAACAAGATTTTTCTCCAATTTGGCTCATAGACCATTCAAGTGAAATTATTTTAGCTTGAATTACACCATCTTTTTTCAGCATTCTTTCCCTAGAATAGTTGGAATGTCTTTGAAACTAGAATATTTGAGTATTGAAATATTTGTCTTTGCATCCAATGACATTCAAAATCATAAGCTTTGTTCTACCTTTCTACATTGTTTGAGAATTTAACTTGAGTTGTTTAGAATTACTTGGCTCTGATATTGGAAGGGTCTAGGAATAACATTCATGTTAAAAGATTGGGTAATTAACATGTAATACATAGAAAAAGATGTTCTCAAGGGAACTTAATAATACACTTGCTATGGTCATGATACTGCTTTTACTCAAATAGTAAAGTCTAGGTAACTAACCCCTTTCCAAATATTCAGACACATTCTCACAACAGACGTCATTTGAAAATATTGAGACAGAAGTAGCAGTTTGTCCATTTGCAAAAACATTTTCAACACTATTATAATAATACTTTTATTTCAAGATTTTCTTTATAACTATGCCAAGATGATTTTAAAGTTGTCTGCAGCAGATTTATTGTATGTGGGAAAGGGTAAAGCCAATTATCTGTTGATTTTGTGATTTTTGGGCATTCTCCTAGCTTTAAAACAGAGAAAGAAACAATAAAGGAAAAGAAAAAGTTACCTTATTTAGCTTTACAGACTTGGCAAAAATTATCCAAAAAAATATAATTGAAAGAATATATAACAAAAGATGATTGTCAACATTATGCCCCCCTCCCCCCTGAGCACCATGTTGTCAGGAATATTTGGACAATTTTTGACCCGATAACCTCAAATTCAATAGAGGTCATCAACTGGTCACCCTCAGCCTCCATGTCAAATATGAGGGCAATTTGGAGTTATCGCTCGGACAAGATTTGGCATTCAAGGTCACTGTGACCTTGACCTTTGACCCAATGACCTTTTAAATCAATATGATTCATCTAATGGTCACCCCCAAGCCTCCATGTCAAGTTTGAGGGCCATGGGTGCAGGCAATGTCCAGTTATCACTTGGACATCTAAGCTTTTTCGCGTTCAAGGTCACTGTGACCTTGACCTTTAAATCAATAGGGTTCATTTACTGGTCAGACCCAACCTCCAAGTCAAGTTTGAGGACCATAAGGAATTGTTGAGTTGTCACTCAGACAAGCTTTAAAATCATAACAACAGGTCTACCGACGGAACGTTGACCGAACGACCAACCAACATGTGCAAAGCAATTTTCAAAGGGGGCATAATTATTATCATTAGTTATCTTTAAAACCATTTCCAAGAAAACAACATGTGTCTTTTAAAATATTTTGGCTTAAGGAGAAATTGCTCATATTGAACAACTTCTCCAATAGCCAAAAATGTTTTCCAACTTTATTCAATCATTATATATTTTCATTTATAAAGATTTTCAACAGTTTCAACCAAGGACTTTTCAAATTGTTCTCTGCAGAATCTTTTGGAAAGAGACATTTTAATCAAATGCTGAATCCACTTAAGTTTTTGAATAATAACAGCAACAGTCTGAAGATATAATATAAATATTCTTCGGTTTACATCATTATACAGCTATCAGAGTTTATGGACAAATGCCCTGTTATTACTGGACTGAGTTATGGCTTTTTCTCTCATGAAACCTTTTAATAGTACTCCAAAACATGGCTTTGACGCAATATATTTGCCATCTAGGAAGAAATTATTTAAACAGTCAGCAGGAATTAACCCTTTCCCTCATACGACAATTCTGCAGCAGACGACTTTGAACATATTTTGTTCAAAAATGGAAAATCTCTTTAATTGAATGGACAACCTAGAAAACATTGTAGCAAAAGGAGAAATTGCGCGTTTTGTGCAATTTCTTCTTTTGTCACCATGTTTTCAAAAGCTGTCTGCTGCAGAGGTGTCAGAAAGCATATATATGAGTAAAAGGTCAAAAATGAGTTCTTATCTTCTATTTTATCATCTTCGGTTTTGGCAATCAATCAAACATATTCACCTTTAGATATGACCTTCCCTGTTACTTCATTGATTTCAGAGAGAAACTGATTGATTGTATTTTAACCCTTTCCCTCATATAGACGCTTTCTGACGCCTCTGCAGCTGTCGGCTTTTTAAAAACATAGTGACAAAAGAAGAAATTGCTCAAAATGAGCAATTTCTCCTTTTGCCTCAATGTTTTCCACTTCTAGTCATAGGTTTAATTGATTCAATTATAGAAATTTTCTATTTTTCAACAAAATATGTTTAAAGTCATCTGCTGCAGAATTGTTGTATGAGGGAAAGTGTTAATGCCATCTATATCAGTATTTCAGTCACATCACAGCGTTTTCTGGGTTAGTAAATACCAGTACAGTTCTGTGGTGTCCTGGGTTAGTTACCAGTGCAGTTCTGGTGTATCTTATCCCAAGAACATATATTCCTTTCTCACATGTATACAAAAAATCTGCAGCAATTGTCTACTCTAAAACATGAAAAATCTCCAGAATTGTATGCGTAATTACTGAAAAAAGTTGCAAATATTGTGCCAAAAGGAGACAATCTGCTCCACCTTTCAAGTCACAATGTCTATAGATGGGAAATGAACTTTTCAAAAGTTTTACCTTAACCCTTTCCCTCATATAGACGCTTTCTGATACCTCTGCAGCAGGCCAGCTGAGGCTTTTTGAAAACATAGTGACAAAAATGTGCAATTTCTCTGTTTGCCACAATGTTTTCCACTTTTAGTCATAGGTTATCCATTTAATTATAGAGATTTTCTCATTTTTGACAAAATATGTTGTCTGCTGCAGAATTATTGTTTATATATATATAGGGAAAGGGTTAAATGATGTGTTCAAGGTTTTCTATTGAACAAAATTTGTATGTGGGAAAGTATACTTATTTTAGATCTACATCATCATCACAGTATTCCTTAAATAATGTTTTTCTAAAGATATATATACTGTTTGGGAAATTAATTGTTGTGAAAAGTCAACAGACTATTATTTTTACAAAATGTTTCTTTTACCCATTAAATTCTAGCTCTAAACATATCTTTAGACATTATTTTGAGTCTAAGTTTTGAACACTCCATCCAATGCCTACTAAGGGTGCATCATATCTTCTATAAAAGCAGACAGTTTGTGGGAGTGTGTGGGCAGAATGAAGGCATCATGTAAATACTGAGCTGCTTCTGGTAGAAAGGAGCCTAATTATCCCTTTCCCACATACAAGAAATCTGCAGCAGACGACTTTGAAATCATACCAGAATTTTTTTAATTATTTTTATTTATTAGGGTTTTACGCCGCTAAAATTCCAAACTATTTTAGTTATATCACAAACCAGTACTAGGCTAGGAAATAAATAAACTTATTGAATAGAGTTGAAATCATGGTGACAAAAGGAGATATTGCTCGTTTTGAGCAATTTCTTATTTTGTCGACATGCATGTTTTCAAAAATCTGTCTGATGCAGAGGCGTCAGAAAGCGTCTATATAAGGGAAAGGGTTATTTCAAGTTTAATCAGAAATATTTCATTTTTTTTTTATTGAGGGTATTAATGTAATCTACTGTAATCTAGAAAAACGTGGATGCAAGGTAAAACATTATGCCCCTACTAATAGTCGTGCATGGGGCATAAAAATCCTGATTCTGGTCAAGAAAAGTTCTAGAAAGACGTTTATGTTTTTCAGAACCCTGAGAGAATTGCACAGAATAGCTCTTGAACAGTTCAAGAACTGTTCTTATATTTCGCATAAATTTAAGTTCAAGAACTGTTCTTGAACTTTATGGTTATTGATAATAAGAACAGTTCTTATGTTCAATAGTTCTAGAACTGTTCTTGAACTTATTGGTTCTTAAACAGTTCTTGAACTTATTGGTTCTTGAACGTTCGGCCATTTAACGTTTCGAGAACAGTTCCTGAATTGTTCTTGAATGATTTTATGAATGAAACAAACAGAAATAAATGTGTAACTGCTTTGCAATTATAACCATTAAGTCTTTAAACAATTTGAAAGATTGCAATCCAGAATTGTCGTATGAGGGAAAGGGTTAACATTTTCAAAAGTTGTCCTCTGCAGTTATAAAGAAATGCAAAAAAAATGAAAGCTTCTGAGAGTAAAAAAGAAAGAATTACCTGGCCAACAAATTTATATGTTTTGTCTATCCTAAAAGTTGAATATGGGTCCTTCATGGTAAGTTCCCAGGTGGCATTTTGGGTAGTATTAGGTGTTAAATAGGCCACAGCTGCGTTTCCTGTTAACTGGGATACAGTACAGTTCTGATAGGTTTTGTCTATGATATACTTTATGCCTTAAAATAAAACAGTTAACCTAATTACAATACATAAGAAATTTAATGCTGCAGTAGTGATATGTTGGTTTGTATTGTACTAAACAGAGCTTTTTCCTTCATGCAGATGCATCCAGATACATCTGCAGTAGGCTACTTTTGAAAACAGAGGGGCAAAAGGATCTATAATATTATACTGCTGATAAAGACCAATTCCGCCTTTTTGCCACAATGTCTTCAGCTCTTATATATTTAACCCTTTCCCTCATACGACAATTCTGCAGCAGGCGACTTTGAACATATTTTGTCAAAAAAGGAAAATCTCTATAATTGAATGGATGACCTATGTGAAATTTCTTCTTTTGTCGCTATGTTTTCAAAAAGCCGTCTGCTGCAGAGGCGTCAGAAAGCGTCTATATGAGGGAAAAGGGTTAATATTTCAATAACATTTATGAAGAGTTTTGTATCGCAGTAGCAAATGACGCGGCCATGAATTCGAACCTCCGATTAATTTCTTCGATAACTGACACATTCAGCAAATCTGCGTAACAAATCGGCAAAACATGGACATTTACCTATAACTTTAATTATTATACTCACTGAAAAGAGTTTACATTGTGACAGAACGACAATTGCTAATAAAAAGCAAGTTTCCTTTGTGCAAAATATTTTCAAAGAGATGTCCGCTGCAGATGTGTAGAACTACGTCTACATATGAACAGGATAAACACAGTATTTGGAAAGACCGAACTTGGAAAGAGTCTAGCGATGACACTCTACTCCAGAATTCCAATATCTTTAATAAGTTCACACATACAACATTTCTTAAGCAGTATCCGTTGTAATAATCTAGGTAAATAAATATAAAAAGCTCTATAAATGAAAGTTTTATTATTGAATAAAGTTGAAAACATTGTTTAAGAAGGTGAAATTGCTCGTGTCGAGCAATTCCTTCTTTTGTTACATTGTTTCCAAATGTCGTCCGCTGCCGATGCGTCAAAATGCGTCTACAAGAGGTAAAGTTTTTAATATTGACACAAACAAAAGAAACCAGTCGGATCTTATAGTCTGTTTTCTATTGTTAAATCACCTTCAATCAATATATCACTGTAATAAACAAAGCGCTTTCATTTACATGATTTGTTAAATGTGTTGAACTACAGATGGAGATCAACATTTTGAAATGTTTAATTCTTTGCAAATGTTTCTAATAGTGACAAAAAAGTAAGTAATAAATAGTTCAAAACTATTTTGGCAGTAAATGTTGAAAAACAGTCAATTGAGAGTTCAGCCCCTTTAATAGTAGAATTTTCTACTTTGAAATGGTGGTGTGTGGATAAATAAACCAGCAGGACTAGTAAGCCACACTACTGCTGAAAATGTGCTGAAAGCAGCGTAAAACGCCATACAATCAAACACACTGCTTTGAAAGCATCCGAGGCAAAAATACCTGCATGTTTGTGAAGGACACGATCTCACGTAGGCCAGTGAGGGTCAAAGAAAGACCTGGGTCACAGCTTAAAGGGTTGAAAAAACATTGTAGGAAAACGGACGAATTGCTCGTAACAGACAATATAACATTGTCTCTACAATATTTTGAGAATTAAGATGTCGTTTCTATCAAGAAATGATTGTAATTCATTAAAAAGACACATTCCAAAATACAACACATATACAACACATATACAACACATATACAACACACATGCACAATTATGGTTGAAAGCATTCTAACTAAAGCAAATGATGATCATTGTAAGATATCATCCAATTACACAACATTTTCAAAAATCATATGATGCTGCAGTTGCGTCATCGTGACACTGCATATGGGAAAGGGTTCGATAGAACACCCTGAAAGGTAAGGAAGGACACAATCACACGTACGTCACGGTCAGAGAATATCATAGGTCACATGCCAGTCATTTTCCGGCCGCCTCCATCTTCCCCCAAGTTTGTCACTCTCATCCGACTTAAAGACAGCCGCGTCAATCAAGAAATAGCCCGTGTATATGTGTAAACAAGTGTATAGTGAAGTCACATGCGATCCTGTATATCTACAAAGTCTCACGACCGAATCCTTTACGGTCACCAATTTCCCTGTTGAAGACCAAGATGACAGGCTGGAATTGCAGCCCAGTTAAATAGTGCGTATCATACTTAAATCTGACAATTAAACGGAGAATTATAGATACCGTTCGAACGTTTTACTGTGACGGGGCGTTAAGCTAAGTTTTGATGAAAAGTAAACACGAGGCCATTAGTCGTTCGAGTGATGCTGCCATTCCTTCCTCGGGAGTCTCTGTAGTTTGCGTCCAAACCTCCGCGCTAAAATCTAACGCAAATGTATTAATCCGCGCCCATAAATAACTTTTGTTTTTAATCATAATGAGTTCGTTAATAGGTCATGGCTATTGTTTTAATTCGGGAATTGATGAAAGAAGACTGATAGGACAAGATGGATGTAAATTATGCTGAACTTGTGCCAACGCCTGAGAGATTGAGAAGGATTTATAACATAATTGTAAGATTTCTATTTTTTAATTCAAGTATTTAAATTAAATGGTTTCGTTTTATGTGTAATCCGGTTGTGTAATTTATAATTTTTACGGAAATGTATTTTTGAAAAATCTCGTTTAGCTCTTTAGGATTTATTTGCATTTGGCTTATTTACCATTGGCGGGATTATGGGCATTTGCTTCCTGATGCGCGCGTATTTTATTGTTCAAAATTGATATTACCATCTAGACAGCAAAGGAATGATATAGATTTATGCATTTTTTCAAAGTTTAACGAGCCACGTACTTTAAACTTGTTTCTATTTTGATACATTTGATATTTATAGATCACGACATAATAACGCAGCGTCAAACCCTTACACATCAACATTAAATGTCATTATAAGCTTCAATACAAAGGGATTTAACGGCGTTTTCATTCTTTTTATTCATATCGAAACGACAAGCTCACCTTACATTGATGCCGTGGCTTATTGCGCCAGTTTCTTCCCTGACAACTTGCAATGTTTATATTTGTCAATGAAATCGAGGTAATTACATATATACATCTTTATATATTATATACATGTATATCGACTTAAAATATTGGGTAATTTTATCTTTTTTTAAAATTTGTATCAAAATAATCCAGAAAGTTTGCATTGTTTGGGAAGTAAATTTAAGTAGCGGACAATATCATTATATTAGAAAAGGCTATACACGTAGAAAGAGAAAATATAATTTAAGTAAATAACAAAAAGAAGTATCCGATGCAGATGCGTCAAAATGCGTCTGCATGCGGGAAAGGGCTATACACAGAATATATACGTTTTCAATGTCTGCACTTAATGTTGTTTTGCTGTATACTAAAGTTTCTTTTTAGAGTTTTCCTTGCGTTAATTTATTAACTATCAACATAAGGTCGTTTTCGGCTTTCTTTCATAGAGTGCATAAATGAAATAAGGAGTTACAAATGCTTTATTCGGTTTATATATTCTCATTCGGCAAGCAGAAGCATTATGTCGCAGACAACTTTTAAAAACACTGAAACACAAATATAGAAAGCAATTTTCACACGAATATATAACGTATACACTAATATATAGAGATTTGTCATGGTTCGGCATAGCTAGTTTACAGTCGTCTGTTGCATAGTAATGTCAGTCGTAAGAAGAACTAGTTAAGCAATGACAATCTAAATTAATAATGATTTAAAACTTTCCAACATACAACAAATCTGCAGCAGACGACTTTGAAACCAGTCTAGAACAGAAAAAAGGTTGAACATATTGTCGCAAAAGAAGAAATTGCTCGTTTTGAGTAATTTTTCTATTTGCCACAATTTTTATAAAAGGCGTTTGCTGCAGAGGCGTCAGAAAGCGTCTATATGAAGGAAAGGGTTTGAATATTGAAATGTACTCATGCGCATCTCTTCGTTGTGTTATGATAATGCTGACTAATGCATGCCTGAATGGCATCAATTTGTTTATTATCCTGTTTTATTCAAAGCAAATTATTCTTTATTATCAAGTTAATATATGAAGTGAAATAAACATTTGAAGATATGTTATTTTGTTAGAAATATTACAAATTATCAGATATAATTTGAGTTCGTTTAACATTTAGAATACTAATAGAAATACCAAGGTTCAAATGTTCTTGATTAAACTATTTTACTTAAATATTTAGAGCACCGACCCATAATATAAACAATAGGTTGTGGAACAAGGAGGATTTACTTATAATGAGCATTTTTTCTTCAAGTTTCCAATTGCCATTTGTAACGATACTTCATTTGAAGAGATTAAACATATTTTTGTCTAGACATTATGGAGATGTTAAAACATTTAGACCACCGGCCTAAAATTTAAATAATACATACATGTATATAGGTTCATCCCTACACAATGCAATTATTTCTATATAATTGTTTTGGTTGATTTGCAAATATGACTTTAATCTATTATTCCATCTAATAACAGAACACGTACTTTATTTAGATTTATACAATTAAATCGATTAGAACAGAACACGTACTTTACTTAGATTTATACAATTAAATCGATTAGAACAGAACAAGTACTTTATTTAGACGTGTACAAGTAAATCGATTATAACCGAACAAGGACTTTTATTTAGATTTGTAGAATTACATCGATTTGTTAACTTACAACTGTACTTTTATCAGGCATTCTTTGCGCATTTCTTGTCGCTAAAACAAATTTGATCACGTGATCACTTTATCGATCAATATTCAAAACAACGAATCATGTAGTTCCGGACCCGCCCACGTGATTCAATATAGGCGTGGTTTATGACGTGTCATTTTCTGATATTGTTTTACAAAAACATGGCAATGTCTTTTCACCTGGAAATCGCATCTATAACAATTAATTGCAAAACAACTTTGATTAAATGCATACCTTTTTTGTTAGTATTATGAACCTGTTCAATGATAAAATAAGTACATACAGTGTTAAAAGCTAACGAAATACTTATGACCATTCGTGATATGAACTAAAATGAATGTATATTGTTTAATGGCGCACAGCTAAGGTCAATAAGCGCGCATTTGAATGTTATTATTCATGATCCCTGGGTAAACCAACCAGTACTAGGCTGGACAATGTGCCTTATGATATGAACTAAACGTGAGTTTCATACGTAAAGCATCCCTATCAGAGCATGATTGTAAAACACCATGTTAGAATGGTAAACACATAATACTGATATATATAAAATGAATACGGTTCTGGGGTCAGAAAAATATGAGAAACGTTATAAAATTGATATATCACCAAGAACACTTTCCCTCTTGCGTATGCATTTCAACACATCTGCAGCAGACGGCTCTTTGTGATCAATTTCATTTTTTGGTAATCATTATTTTAAAGTCGTCTGTCGTAGAGTTTGTGAGAAAGAGTTAGTAGCGATCGTGAGAGAACTTGTAAGTATCCCGGCGATTCTTGTAAAACATAAACGAGTGAACGGCGAGAATGTGTGTTGACAAGGCAGAAGTTAAAAGCTTCCGTGTGAGAAAGGAATAAACATGCAACTTAGAAACCTAGTATGAAATCAAATTATTATGAATGAAGATCGAGAGGGAACAATTAGCAACAGATTCCTGTAAAGAATGGGTGTAGAGCGAGAATATATGAAATTAAAGTGTTCGTAAGATATTAAAAATTCTATCATTAACGAAGTGCTCAATGAAAACGTATTGATAACATATACTAAAAGACAATGTTAATTTTTAGCACACAATAATCAACAAAACTATCAGTAATTTTACATTTTTAATGTTATCATTTGGAGACGCAAATGAAACAGGAGACATTTGAAACAAATGTGGCAAAAGCAGAAATTGCGAAACGTTGCTAAAAGACTGTAAGCCAATCAAAAGATCTTTTTAAATAGCACACGACCGAGTTATGTTCTGTTCTGTTCTGTTAATATGAAATCTGCTACCCGAAATAATGGTAATACACCCAGGAAGCTGTGAAGTAACTAAAATACAAATTACTATGGGAAACATCATAACGCATCTTTCAAACAAATAACCAAATTATCTTTTATTTTGACATTTCTATTATGTTAAAGCACGTTTGAAATAAATCAATTATATTTTTACACGTTCGAAATGAATGCCATTTCAAAGCATCAAACTTGAAACGTCACTACGAACATAATATGCATGTCTTTGTCGTCATTTGTTTTTCATTTTGGGCGGCGATAATATACGTAACCAATAGACTCGCCTTTCCGCAATTGTTTTTTTTACCGAATGAACATTATAGTAACGTTTAAGGAAGATCAACATCAACGTCTTTTAAATCAAACAACATTTTAACCCTTTCCCTCATATAGACGCTTTCTGACGCCTCTGCAGCAGACGGCTTTTTGAAAACATAGTGACA
>JAUELF010265209.1:0-11135 GCA_031471495.1 Clinocardium nuttallii | reverse complement strand
AATTACCTCAACATCAATGGGGGTCATCTACTAGTCACCCCCAGCCTGCATATCAAGTTTGAGGGCCATGGGTGCAGGCAATGCCGAGTTATCACTCGGACAAGCTTTTTCGGTTCAAGGTCACTGTGATCTTGAACTAATGCCTTTGAAAATCAAGAGGTTATAATTTATTTACTCGTCACCCACAGCCTCCTTGTCAAGTTTAAGGGCCATGGGTGCAGGCAAAATGTTGAGTTATCACTCGGACAAGCTTTCTGCGTTCAAGGTCACTGTGACCTTGACCGTTGTCATGATGACCTAAACAAATATAAGAGGTCATCTACTGGTCACCCCCAGCCTCCATGACAGTTTGAGGGCATGGGTGAAGGCAATGTCAAGTTATCACTCAGATAAGCTTTTTGAGTTCAAGGTCACTGTGATCTTGACCTTTGACCTGATGACCTCGAAAATAAATAGGGCTCATCTACTGGTCACCCCAAACCTCCACTTCAAGTTTGAGGACCATGGGTGCAGGCAATATCCAGTTTTCACTTTTGACAAGGTTTTTTGAAGGTATTTATAAATATAGAACTATGTGTAATCATAAAATGCCAAAATAAAACACCATTTCTTTTAAATGGGACAATGCCTTACTTTTATACAAATTCCTTTACTGATAAGCTGTTTCATTTTACTGATAAGCTGTTTCATTTAAAGTGTCCACTCTTTGCAGTTTCATTCCAATTGTATAATTATTGTCAGATAAAAATGACAAACTATTTAATGTAATTGTAGGTTTATCTTCGGGACATTTCCTGTGAAAAGCCAAAGGGAGGAGACGGAAGAGTGGATTGATATCTCAGGAAGTCTCCGGAAGACAAAATAAGGAAGTTTGTTTCTGGGAAATATCCCATGAAAAGACTGTACATGTATCTATAACATAAATTGGAAAGAATTAAGTGTATAAATCGAATATGATAATTTGCGTTTTTGTTGTCTTTTTGCAGAGCGAGAATTTATGCAGCCTTAATTTGCAGTATATAATATATATATATAGCAATAAGTGCCATATCCTTTTATGATCTAAATGAATTTCCACCAATTATTATTATCATAAAAATATATATTATATAACATCTGTTTGATCAATAAGGGTTTAACGCCGTTTTCAACAATTTTATAGTCATATCACTGCGACCAGTTCACCTACTCATGTCCTGGTTTTCCCACACCAGTACACCACACAACATACTTTCCAAGCAACTGGATGAATTTCCACATAGACATAGACTGTTTGCTCCATAAGAATTTTATTGGACTCCTCCAAATTTAAAGCATTAATTCAACACTTATCAATAATGGGTAAATTATGATTACATTACTGAAAGAGTGCAAAACAATGCAGGAAGAGTAAAGATTGCTCATTACAAGCAGTCTTAAAATCTTCCCTCACATTGTTGTTTTCAAAGGCCTTCTTTATTTGATGCGGGCAAATGTAGTATTAATATGGAGCAAAGTGTGAATTTACTAATTGGATTAATGCAATGGCGATTTTCCAGCATTCATATGAGAACAAAATTACATTTTTACAAGATTGTCATTAAGGCATACTGTAGACAAAAATTGAAATTGAATCATAAATAAATTAAAACAACACAATATTAAAAGAATAATAACAATCATAGTGAAGAATAATAACAATCATAGTGAAGAACATATAGCTTGGAAAGCAGTAGACTTTCCTAAGCTTTAAAATCCATTGTCTGTACAGTTTCAGGTGCTAAAAATATCGTATTGCATTGAAAATTGAGGGATAATAATGGTGAACATTATGGACTGTGTCACCATCGAAAAGATTGATTGGATCAGATTGCTGCTGCTCTCATGGTTATACAGTTACATTCAATGTATGTTGATAGCAACTTTTCTCACTGAACACAAGTCAGTTTAAACTAATTCTTTTTTTCATATTAATTCTTGATTTCCAACACCAACAATCCTACCTCAAGAATGTTTCCTGGATTTCGAAATTTGTGGAGACAAAAGGCAAACAAAATGGTCGGAAAGAAACATAAAGCTGGGAGATGGACAGCACAGTTTGTTTGTGTCAGTTCAAATGAGCAACAAAGGACACCATCTTCTTGTACAGAAAAAGAAGTTCTCTTTAAAACAGGATTTGGCCTGAAGAAAGTAAAAGTATTGAGCATATTTAATGAAGAGGGGGTAATAGTCTTATTAAATAGTGACAAAGCGTTTCCAAATGTAAAACAAGTGGGGGCTTTGAACTATTAAGGACAATGCAAAATGGCCAAATTTTGTTGCAATTCCTCCCCTATGGATTTCAAATGATTTGAAAATCAATGTTGGACCTCAGGCCAGAATATATGTTAGACCGCTTCAACATTCTTTACCTGTTGAACCTATAGTTGGGGCTTTAAAGATCCAAGTGTGAAGATTGCATGCGAGAAATGTCATGTTGCGTTTGCTATTCAAGAATTAAGAGATCATGCGAGACATTGCAGTCAACCACTGGAACTGCCAGATATTAGCTCCTTTGTCACTGTGGTTAATGATCAACAAATACAAGTAGATAATGAACATTAAGATGAAGGCCACAACAAGTTTTACAACTATGTTTTTACTGACTATTTTGAAACTTTTCAAGATCCTGTAGAAACCCAGAACTCTCATGAAAACGAATTCCTTTTAAAATTCACAAGAAATCTCAATCCAATATCCGTTTGAAATCAACTTGAATGGCACACATATGCAGGATAGTGGGCTTTCCAATGAAGCTCCAATTTCAAATGAACTTCATTCACAAACACATCCCCGGCAAAATGTATTCATGAAGTTCATAAACTTTTGAAGAACTTCCTGAATAAATTCATCAATAGTTCATGAACAGATTGGTTCAAGAACTCCATATAAAGTTCTTGAACAGTTCATGAATTTGTGTTCACTATAATAATTGTTGAACTATATTTTATATCAAACATAATTATATGAAGAAAAAGAAAATTCATGACATGTATACTAAATTTTTCAATAAAAAACAAAAGCAAAATTCAATGGTTCATTATTGGTTTTAGTTATATTAAATGTTCCACTTTAAATAAATACCTTTATGTGCCAGTTTTTAAGCTTACTTAAGCTAACTTACTGGAACTTTATGTTTGCCGGCACCAAGCTGACTGATCTCAGTGTGCTCGTAACAAGCAATCTGAACTCTTTCTGCACTGTTAATATCTACTCTGTCAGTAACTGTAAGCATATTATACCCATAACTGGATTGCTCGTAACGAGAAATCTGAACTCTTTCTGCACTGTTTCTACTCTGTCAGTAACATATACCCATTACTGATAAGTGGTGAATTCCATTACAGATAAGTGAATAATTGCTTTCAATTTTGAAGAGTCCAAGAAAAGGGTATGGAGCAAAGGGTTAATTGTTTCATAACTTAATCTGTATGAATATTTATCAATCTTTTTATTAAGGACATACTTCAAAAGCTGCTAGAGGAGGTCAGGAGTTTAAAGAGAAGAATCAGACGTCTAGAGGACAAATTTGAGCACAAAACAATCATCACATCCATTACCTCAATCTCCGGTTCAAACACCCATAAACAACAACCCAAGTACCATAACTGATAGTCCCTCTGAAGGACTCGATGAAAAATATTCATGGCGAACAGAACATTTTTAAGTTCCTGGGCATGCATATTTTCACAGGAAGCAAACTCATTAATTGTTCTAGGACGTGAAAAAGGAGCATAAAAGATATGGATAATGCCAGGCCACCATTAAATGGATCAAAACTTGCTGTGCTAGAAAATCTAGTGAAAGAACACACTAAGTTTGATCATGATATGTTCGTCAAAAAGTTTGAAAATCTACAAAAAGTTTTAAGAAGAAAATAAAAAATGATTAACATGGTAACATTGTGCTTTTGTCTCCCATATAACCCATGGAGGGTCTCACACAGAGATGATGTAGCTGTCTATTGATGCAAATCAGAACAAGGCTAATATTTTTGCAAGAAACAGTTTCTTTGTTCAGAGTTTTAAAAACTAATTTTACGACGCAATTGTTAAATATCGGGAAAATTTGTGCATAACAAAGGACGCGGAAACATGTTGGATAAAATAATCATGGATTTAAAAGAAGGTAAGTTCACGTGTAAAAAGTATAAATTATAATAATAATTAGTTTTCACGCACCTGCGCGCTCAAGTGACCGATTCTAAGGAATCTGGAAACTGTCTGAATGGCAAGTTTTTTCTCTCGTTTTGTGACGAGTTGGAAGTCTGATTGACTATTGAGACCCTGAATGGTTTGTTACCGTCTGAAAGACAGGCACGGAATAACAATTTGATGGAAATCAATCTGACATTTGACCAACGTTATAATTACTGACCTATTTCCGATCGGACAATGGGGTCTTTGTTTACAAGATTTATAGCTTGTTGTTAATTCTAAATGACATGTCGTTAATTCGAGTACACACGATCAAATTACGATAATTGTTGACATTCAATTGTTTAACAAAAATCAAATTTACTAACAAGGACGTAAATTGGATTTTTCAGATTGAGGAAACAGCGTGGTACAATGGAAAACGTGGTTGAATGCGAGGGCGGAAATGGCGACGCGCATGAGTCTAACGACGTAAACAATATTTGTAAATTCCTAAAGAAAAGGGAAGAAATATTGGAAACTTTTTCGGCTTCCAGAAGATCTTTTGAAGCACAAACACTTCATTTCAAGAAACTAGAGACGTCTGTGAATCAGATTCAAAATGATTTGAAGAAAAGACCGGCCGAGAGTGGTTCCGGTGGTAATGATGGGAAACGGCAAAAAAACAGTGGTAATACACTTAATCAAATAGATGAAAGGCTTATTGAAAATAATGACATTGACGAGCTACTTAATGGACACTCAGATAATGAAGAAGAAGGAAGACAAGTTGAGGACATTCTGTCTGATGTTGATTATTTCTTTGTGCAAGAAATGAAGTGTGGTGAAAAAGTGCACGATCATGTTGCTATGACGGTCAATCGTGCTTTACGTACGTTGTCAGACAAGGACAAAACAAGAGACCGGAAAATGTGGAAAGTCTACAGATCCCAAAGGGATCAACTTTCCAATGGCACAAAGTCGCTAGATGCAAGCCGTCAAAAACTGATTGAGAAACCTCATACAACGACAGGCTCCTACCCTCAAAAGAACTATCCGAAGAACAGGAACCAGAATCATCGATACAATGCAAGTCAGAGAGGTGCAAGGCAGCAATCAAAAAGTTACGGTCAGAAAGGGCAAAACAAGGGACAGAACATGTGAAAAGTACAGTAAGTACAAGGGAAGATTATTATTTGGAAAACACTTTAGAAAATTTTCATGGGGGAAAACACGATCAAAACTACAGGAATGGAGGAAAATCACAAATGATAAATGGATTTTGAAAACAATATGTGGATATGAAATTGAGTTAGAAACAAAAATACATTCCTAATCCCTTAAAATTCAAGACAGTCGAAAACATGAAAATTCAGGAAGAAATTGATAGATTTTTAGAAATTGGAATAATTAGCAAAGTATTGAATACATCAGAGCAAGGGGAATTCATGAGTAATATTTTTTCTCGGCCAAAGAAAGATAACAAGATTAGAATCATTTTAAGATGGTTGAAATGGTTTTTGAATCAGGCAGGGATAAACAAAAAATTTGCTCCTCACAGCATACGGTCAGCCTCGGTTAATAAAGCCAGGCAGAAAGGTGTTAAACTTGAAAATGTGCATGCCAGACCAACATGTGAAAGGTACACAACACCTATAAGAGACGTTTTTTCTCAACAACAGCATATCCACTTACTCTCTGAAATCAGGCAGTGAAAAGGTGAAGCAGAGATGGCACAACTAGACTGGCTCTTCAATTATGGAAACACAATAGATTCCAAAATCATGTCTACGTCATTTAACAGAAAACAGGCGGCTTACTTGTTGAATACAACATTACTGGAATCTTGGAAGTTCTTGAAAGAGTATAGAGAGACAATACAATAGGCATAAAGATTGCATTAGCATTGTCTCTGGGAGGTAACGACTTTTTACCTAAATTTCATGGTTTTATGCATTCAAAGACATTGGACATCTTCATGGAAAATGAAGAACTTCGTGAAAATATGTTCAAAACCAGCAGTGATGACAGAAAAGTTAAGATCCGTTTCGACGGAATTCTTAACAAAGATCTAGTGAAACAGCTGTATTATCAGAAAAATGCAGACCCATCGGATTTTTATGTATGAAGAAATTCGTCAAATTTGAATAAGACCACCGATGAAAAAGAAAGAAAAAACACTTCGAAACCCACAAACCTGGTTACCACCGGAATCTGCGATTGAACAGCTTGCCAAAAACGTGGACTGTCTAATCCAATATTTTCTCACCATTGGCCAAGCTAACGCATCTTTGCCTGATTTTGTAAAACAAGGTTGTTTGACTTAACTTTGTGGCAGAGACATAGAGTATGATCTCGGACCAGAGTCACATATAAGGGACATGCCTAGCGTTCGATGATAGCCATTTGATGAAAAGAATGAATACACATGGTAGCAAACGAAAACACAAAGATACTCCCCAAAAAGGACGACGTAGGAAGATGAAACACCTCACATCCACTCAGAGGTAAAGGCTAAATTTTAGGAATTTAATAAGAAATAGTGGATTTAAAATCATTAAGACAAAATCAACAGTATAGTCTTTTATCCGTTACTTTATATATACAAGCTTGTTATCGATTTTAGTTTAGTTAAAATAATAAATCTTTCACAACTAATTGAACAAGATGTGTTTGTGAAACACCGATGTGAAATATGGAAGCCGTACTTGTTACGGTTTAAAAGTAATGGCCAAGGTTAAAGTTTTCATTTTATGCCACAGACAGAGTAACGCAGACAGAGTGACAGACAGGCCAAAAACTATATGCCCACCGAATCTATGATTCTGGGGGCATAACAATTTGCCATTAGTCAATTTAAAACGAAAATACAGAATAACATGTCTTCATTTTTCCTTCAAAATGACGTTTCTGACTTGTTGTAATGACATGCTTTGTTCCATTACAATGATTTTTAAAGACGAGCAACACTTGAATATTAGATGTCGACACACCTGAATGGAAATATATTGACCTTTCGTCTTTCATTGTATGCGAATGGGAATTCATTTAGGTTTTATAAAAAAGTATTTTTATTTTCTGTATTGCCTCAGTGAAAGTCAGACTGGAGGGAAAAAGAATAAAAAAATTGTCACAGAAATGGACAGCTGATGAAGAGAAGGAAATTGAGGGAATAGTTCAAAGACAATGTACTGAACTGTCAGTGTCCATCAAAACAGCAAATTTCCTGGGCCATGGGACAGTCACGTAAATTTAATGGCAACAGTCATCAAAGGACTATGGAAACCATCAAGAAGAAAGTTTGGAACATGTATCAACCAAGTACTTAAAGAAGTGGCCAATAAATGTAAGATGTTCAGTTAAGTCGGACTGGAAAGAAAGTTATTGCGAGACAGAAATCGTCACAGATGAAGGAATTGAAGGAATTATTCGAAGAAAACACACAGTAGTGCATTATTGCCTTGAAGGTGATTGAGCATTACCTTTTTTGAATTATCAGGTTTTTGTAGTTTGGTAAAGTAAGTATAATGACGCTAATGGGTGAGTTTCGTGTTGTTTTCATTTATTTTGATTAATTTCAGACCAGTTATGCCATGATGCCATGTCAAGATAATCAACTTGATATTTTTAAGTTGTGTTATGGACAGAACATTTTTTTTAACATTTTAGATTTTGACATAGGCAAATTCGGCCATTTCATCATGAATGGAAATTAGTAGAGCTTTTGGAATCACTCTGTCGTCGGCGTCTGTGTCACCAAAATTGTGCATGTAAGCAGATTTCTCAACAACTACTAGGCCAAATGCTTTCAAACTGTACACATGTCTTCCGCATCATTAGATGACTTCCCAGTACAAGTTACATAACTCTAGCTTTTATATTGTCAAAATAATCCCCCCTTTTAACTTAGAATTTCAGGTTAAAGTTTTGCATGTAAGCAGATTTCCCAACAACTCCTAACAGCCAAATGCTTGCAAACTTCACACATGTCTACAGCATCATTAGATGTTCTCCCATTACTAGTAACACAACTATAGCTTTTATTTTGTTTTATGCGATTTTCCCACCCTTGAACATTATATCATGTGCACTTATGGTTTGAAAGCTTAGCACTTGAGTTCAATTTTCTAGGCCATTGTGAATGATTAACCTTTAGCACTCTACTGGCAACCGGAGTCGCCCGAAGCTACATATCTGCAACTACTGTTCGCCGGTAGTTTATTGTTCCGTCCCACTGCAGGCGAGTACAATCGCCAAAATCATATTCAAATTTCCCGCATATAATTACGACTTCGCTCTGATAGGTTGATTTTCGGGCACCTACTGTAACCCATGCGCAGATGTCAATAATCAATATTTCCGTTTCCTTTCGTGAAAAAATATAATACAAGTCAAAATAAAGCGAAAAATACGAGGAGAAACTTTGATTGCTTATTTTTCGGAAATGAAAATGGCGTCCACGTCTTCCGCAAACACATTGCTTGCAGAAATCTTCGCCGATAGCGATTCAGATAGTGATTTTTCGGGGTTTTCAGTGGAAAATGACAACGATAATGATTCCTCGAGTGAAAGTGATGACAATAACCCTTTACCGAATAGTAAACAAGCCAAAATAAAGCGAAAAATAGCGTCCAGGTCTTCCGCAGACACATTGATTGCAGAAATATTTGCCGATAGCAATTCAGGGAGTGATTTTTCGGGGTTTTCATTGGAAAATGACAACGATAATGATTCCTTGAGTGAAAGTGATGACAATATCCCTTTACCGAATAATATTCCTTCGGGATACAATCATGATTGGTTGAAAGATTTTGATATGACAAATATCGGACCAATTCATCTTCCTGACGATCCGACAGAAGTTGATATTATGAAACTGTTTTTCACAGATGACTTTTATGATCTTTTGGTGACAGAAACCAACCGTTATGCATCTAATTACATTACAAATCATGTTCTCTCTCCACATAGTAGAGCACACAAGTGGAAAGATGTGACAAGGGATGAAATGAATGCTGTTATTGCTTTGTTGTTGCTAACTGGCCTTACTAAGCGATCAAGTTATGATTTATATTGGTCTACTGATTCACTCATAGAAATGAAAGGCTTCAGAGATATTATGTCAAGGGACAGATTTATGGCTATATTGAATTTTCTGCATTTGGTTGATAATGCAAACGGGATCCCTAAAGAAGATCCGCGACACGATAAAGCGTTCAAAATAAGGCCATTGTTAGATATTTTTATTCCTCAATGGCAAAGGTACTACAACCCTGGTCGGGAGTTGTCGATTGATGAAAGTATGATCCCGTTCAAGGGAAGGACTTCCCTTATGCAGTATATGCCAGCTAAACCAAACAAATGGGGTTTGAAAGCATGGGGACTTGCAGAAGCACGTACTGGATATATGTATAACTGGCAATTGTACTTGGGAAAAGATGGCTCTCGTCCGACAGATCTTCCACTAACCCATCATGTTGTAAAAAGTATAGCAACTCCTCTTTTTGATCTGGGACATATAATTTATATGGATAACTTCTTCTCATCTCCGGCTCTCTTCAAAGACTTGGCTGACAACCAGATGGGTGCTTGCGGTACTCTGCGTTCCAATCGTAAGGGTGTTCCACCGACAATTCGTGATGCAAAGCCGAAGGCTGGTCAACCTCCCATCACTGACAATGATGAGCATATTATTTTCATTTCCTGGTTTGACAAGAAAGTTGTAAATCTTATCACAACAGTACACAGCTCTGAAACATTCAGGAAAAGGGTCAAATCAAAGCGGCACCAAAATAATGTAAGAGAAGTTGACAAACCGTGTGCCATACAGGCATATTCACAACATATGGGAGGCATTGATCGTGCTGATAAAGCTATGACATTCTACATGGTTCTGCACAGATGTGTAAAGTGGTGGAAGAAACTGTTCTTTTATCTACTTGAAGTATGCTTTTGCAACACACTTGTCATTTGGAGAGCTACTGCTAACAAACGTATCAATGCAGAAATATTTCGCCTGAAAATCGTTCATGGAATGCTTCAGAATTACAGGAAGGCCCAGCCTAATAGACCTGGGCGTCAAGTTCGAGATAGACCTGACCGCATTATTGGAGGCAATCACTTTGTAGGCGTCAACCAAACCATACTGCCCAATAAGAAAAGGTCCAAACCTGACTGTGTTGTGTGCTCGGACAGGAGATATAAGAGGCACCAAACACAATACATTTGCAAGAAATGTAACAAGGCTATGTGCCCATATCCGTGCTTTGAAAGGTGGCATAGTGTGATTGACTATAAGGTACTGTGTACCCCAGACTTACACCAATAGATAGTATATATCAAAACTCACATTGAACTACTTGGTAAGTGAAATAAATACAAACAATTTCATATTTTGTTGTCCATTTTTTATTTTTTTCGCATAATTTTCACATATAAATAGGCATAAAGGGTACACAAATAATTTATTTTACAAAAATCAAACATAATAAATTAGAAAAATGTTATAGCTGTCTAGTACATCAAACAGTAAAACAATTGCTCTTATAATAAAAAAGTTATCAATGTTTCAATAACACACAGTTATTCTACAAGACAATTCCTAAAATATTCCCAGTGGCAGGTTTAAATGTAGTCAAATGTTCTGCAGTGTACTACGTAGTACATAAATTAAGTTCCCAGAGTGCTAAAGGTTAATACCCGATATATATCTCTATACACCTTATTTATCCAGAAAAAAGACCCGCGCATGTGCATACCTCATGTATATGTGACATACACGGTTGACCGTATGTATGGGCACGCACATGCTAAAACTTCACTTTGCATTTCACCGAATAAGTATTGGTGACGACGCGGGTTGGGAGGCGGGACTCCATAAATGACTGGTAAGTATTTTCTAATAAAAATGAAGTTTTTAAAGTAAAACATATTTTTATTAGAAAATACTTACCAGTCATTTAATACCTGATATATAAGCCC